>DWPA01000523.1:0-24219 GCA_018251375.1 Calpodes ethlius
GTATTATTTTTAAATCTTTGATACTGCGAATGAAACAACTAAAAAATAATGATTACAGGAAGAAAGATTAAAAAACCTACCAGACGTTCTTGCTTGAGGAAATGATAAAATAAGTAGATAATTATCATAATCATAATGATAATACGATTGTTCATCAGTTATTGCGTTTTGTGAACAAAGAGTAACTGGGACAATCAAATTGGGAATAAAGAGGCTCAAACTGCCATTTTCAAGTATTTTCGATATTGCGGTGGTCGATTCAACGCTGCTATTCGGAAACTGCGCATGAATGCATTATTTGCGATATGACTCTGGTTCATAGAGTGAATCTACATGTCTTTAGAAATGTGCTATATTAGTTTATCTATATTTAAATATGTACTTATTTTCATATTTCATATTCAGAGTATTCATATTTGTGAATTAAACTGTGATTAACTTTGATACGCGTTTTTTTTTCTTGTGCATACGTATTATTAACCTATCTTGACTAAAACAAATTTAATTTTATTGTCAAAGATGTTGTTAAAGTATTTTATTAATATGACAATTGATTTTTTTATAGATTATCAGTTAACAAAGTGTCTTTGCTTTTATAAAAAACTTTTTATTTTTATTTTAAAGTGAGCTGGTTTTTTTATTTTCACTTTTCATGTCTTCTCGTACAATTATGCTTTGATTTGTGTGTCGAATTTTCTTATTCTCTTTTATTACTACCTATATCTTCTTCATCTCTTCTTTCTTCTCTCTCTAATCTACAAAAATGAGTGTTTGTCTATGTCTTTTATAGAATCGTAAACGATACATTTAATCTTCGCAGGTTTCTAATTTGGTACGACCAATTTTCGACAAGTGGCGCCACTGTCATTACCTTATTTTAGTTTTTGGCGTAGCAACGCACGCAGGGTTCAGTAAGTAGTTAATAAAATACGACGACCGGCAGACTGTACATAGCTTGATAAGCTACATGCGCACTTAGAAACATAAAAGTTTTCGTTCCATATAGTATAGAGGAGCGCTAAGAAAGAATGTTTGAAATAATGGGTAAAAGTTAGTTATATGATAAACTTGTGTTTCTTTTTTATGTTCTTCTTAACGTTTCTTCCCCTTGTATTTAAAGTAATTACTCGAGTTAAGTAATCACTTAAGCGACGAACTTAGACAGTTCTTACTTCGTTCAATACTTCGTTTATAGCTATTCAATAGATATATTTGCGTATGTCATTACTTGAATTTAAGTAATTATTTTAAATTGATTATATTTGTTAAGTGTTAGACATCGCTCACGATTCAGATACTCATATGTGTATCAAGTGTTGATTCTTAATGTTATCGTGGTAATTTTTAATGTATATTGCGTTTTTTTTAACAGACATATGTATAGAATACAATGATATTGTATTCTATACAACGATAATGTCTTTACGTCGCAATTGTCGCAAGGCAATTCCAATCTTGTCGGAATATTCCGCAAATCCGATTTGTGATTTCAATTGTTTGATGATTCAGGTCAGTTTGCGATGAGAATTTGTTTTGTTGAACGTTCTTTGTTGACAGTGATTATATAGTATTAAATGATTCATTTGTAATAGATCTTGAATCACCCAGGTATTGACATTTAATGTAAAACCGATGCATGTTACAAACTATTAATTAATGCGTTTGTTTCAACATAGTTGCTCAGTTTAGCTGTGAATAGAATGGAGTATAATGAATTTTAGTGTTTTCAAATTGAAATTGAAATAATTTATAGTGAAAATTAATTGAAGACAACTGGTATAGTGTTAAAGAATTTACCGCAATGTCCTGTCTATGCAGCCGTACAATATTTAATTACTAACAACTAACAAATGAAAGTGCATACTTTGTTTGCTTTTCTTGTGAGAATATAAAGGAACATTCAAATTTTACATTTCCCGAAACACATTCCCTTTTGTTAAATAGACAGTAAAACTTTCGATGTGAATCCTGACACTAACCAAAGTGGACATATTCTTTCGGAAACACGATCGCGCAACACAAAAGTGTTTTCGAAACTCTAAAAATCAAATACATTCAGTTTTGCTTCTCGTCTACCTACTGTCACTAGAAATAAAGTTTGTGAATTCGTGGGGAATAAACGAATGCCTTCGTAAAGAGTCTTTGAACAAGCGCCGCGTAAAATGTAGTAACCATTGCATGTGAAATTATATGACTTATAGCCAGAAGCAAAAACGATCTTTAAACAATTAATACTACTTTAAATTGTAATGATTCATTATGAAATGATATCTCTATATCTATATCTTTCTATATGCATAGACAATCTAATGAACTCAATGTAGATTAATCGCCTAAAGTTATTTCGTGCAACTGTATAGTAATGTATCTATTCTGAAATGAAACTTTATGAAAAGATTTGTTCAACTGACTGCTAAGCTTACATGTACGTACTTTATAGCAGCAGCAGTTTGGGTATGTTACTAATATTACAATTTTAGTATTAAGGACAAAGTTATATCTAACTCAGGATATTATTTTACTTCTTTTCCTTCTATCCAGAATATAAGATCCGAATGCCTTGGGATATTTTTGAATTTAGAATCTTGCACAATCGTAAGAATACATTTGACTTAAATATATCGATAATTTACGTCACTATTCCCGCTGTTCCTCGACGAACTGAGTTTTTGAATTTGGAATTTTGTTTCATTTCGTAATCCAAGATGCTAACTAACATGAACGAATATATTTCTATTTCTATTCCACTGTGGGACCACAGAGTAATATTTGTGAATTCGAGGATTAGTTTATTAGTATGACTTGATACTTCACTTAGGAATGGATCTGAAAAAGTGACTTTCTTGACAATGATTAGCACAGTTAGTATTTATTTTGGAGTAAAAAATAGTGGTTCCAGTTTTTAATGAACTGATTTTTAAATATAATATTTTGCACTCTGAGATAAACCGAACGTCGGTTATTATACTAAATATTGTGCGCACGAAAGTACGTAACCTACTTTCTTAAAATTATGTTGCAATACCTTACTATCATATGATAACTTATGGATTATTTTCTTTGTGACACTTTTAACCATACTTTTCTATAAAAACTTTAACTTCATTCTCAAAATTTAATAACATGTCAACGTTACATCGTGGAAATTGAAAAACTTTTGAACATTTTACTTCACTCAACTTAACTAGTTTGAAGCAAATTGAATGAAAATATACTATTTACTATTAGATGTTTAACATACAAACAGAATATTTGCATACTATTATTATATTTACAAGGTTTTTTCATTAAGCTTTTGTTTGAAATTCTTATAATCTAAAAGGACTTATTGTAACGTCATGAAGTATTATTCAAATATATATCTTCAAATTTTGTTCAATTTATTAGTATAATATATGAAAATAATATGAGAGACATCATTATAACACAATAGTGTTGTGCTCATGATTCTCAAACATTCAAGAAGAAAATAATACGATGTTTTATTTTGTAACGTTATTAACGTTCACGTTCTTTTCAGATTCTTTTGAGATTTTGTTCGTTCAAATTTTTTATAATGTTCAATAACTGTATATAATTAAGGATTCGGGAAGCCTACGATATATTACGATTTCTATTCAATGGTAATGATTGAAAGCAAAGCTTTTTTGTGCCTTTAAATGCGCGGAATCGCTCTAAAATTTCTTGGTACTAGGGATTACAATAAGGTTAGTAATCTTTGTATTTACAGATAAATATTTGAAACTGATACCTCTGAAATTTTACACAGACATTTTAATATAGGTCTTAGGAACATATTTGTCGTTTTTTGTATGCTGACGTGTCTATTAAATCTGGAGTATTTCGATAATAATCTTTTTTTTTTAATTAGATGACTATTGTTTATGAGTTTCTTTGTGAATAATTGCTTGTGACTTTTGGATACGGTAGACTTCGTCAAAGATTTTTATATAATAAATAGACGAAAAAGCAAATAATTCATCCGATAGTAAGCAATCACCGTTACCCTTAAATCAGCAACATCAAAGCCTGACTAGGAACAGCAAGGGACATTATAATTTGTTTTCATCATAGTATTTAAGTTAAGCAAGGCAAGTTTGCTACAATTATGATAAAATGTTGCTAGAAACTCCAAAAATAAACTTTTTAACTACTTTTATGATTATTCCAGTTATTGCATTAGATGAAATAAATGTTCGCACTTTAACGTATATCTGTTTCTAGTATGTATTTATTTTGTTTATTTGTAGTCGATGAAAAACAAATAAAGTACCGTGAAAGCGAAGGCGAGGTTGAACAAGTGTTAAGCTATAGGAAAACAATAATTTCAAGGTTCATTTAAGAACACCGCAATAAAAACATGGGCTTTACAGCCGAGCTCAGCTCACCGCGAAAGATTTAGCGCTGCAAGCTATGTTCGGTAAAGTGGTTTCAGATCGACGACGGCAGATGTAAACATCTTAAATCTTTCGCGGTTCCAATACCTTACTTACCCATTATTATAAGAACAAAGTTTAACGTTTAAAAAGTCAAATAGTTCTTTATAGCTGTAGTTATTTTTGTTATATCGATGCCCCCGATGCGTAAAGCGGTAACTGTAAAATCTAAACTTTTTAGGAAAAAAGAAAAAAAAAAACTGTGAATAATTCTGTAGAAAAAAAACGTATGAATCGTAACCGAAAATAATAATAAAATATATAAGGGTCAATGATATGCACAGATGTATTATAAGTTGTAGATTCCAACATAGATACATAACATGAAATGTCAGTAAAAGCATTACCGCGTTTTTCGTGGGAGCATCGATATGTATTTAATAACATAAGAATTGTCATATTTTGCTAAACAAAACTTAATTAAATAACAATTTCTATGTCCATTGACGTGACTAAGGTTTTAATGATTAAGTTATGAAACTAGCAATCTTCGATAATATTATGCTACCTAAAAATAGTTTGATCACACAAAGGAAGTAATAATGCGTTAAATGCAAAGTAAATCGCTCGGAAGCCGATACCAGCGAGTAAAGAGGCTATTTTCACTTCAGGACTCTTTTATTACACGTTGTCACGTACAGCTATTGAGATCTTGTGTGAAATCTCAAAAGATAGACATAAATGTTATCGTATCGCAGATGAAAATGTAACCTTTATGTCACAACACGTGTTTTGTTTACGAGTAGTTGTTTTACCGAATATTTCGTCGTGATCGTTGAGCAGTGATGGATCTGTAATTCGATATGTTTACATTTCGAATGAGTTTTTACTTCATATTTACGATACTTTTGTATCAACCGTTTCGAAATTCGAAAATAAATAGTGTTTCTGGAGTGATATCCAAAACGCTTACTTTTTCTTAATGTCATACGCGTCAATGATCTATTGATAACAAAATCATCCAAAGCACGTTGGAGATAAAATAAGTACGTAGGTAACGTTTGTAATTACTATGTATGTAAATTTATCATAGTAAAAAACTTTTCACAAAAAGTCGATCTAACTTGAAAAATATTGACTCAAAAAATTTATTAATTCCTACTTTTTACTTATTATTTTAGGAGTCGGTTCAGCTTTTTGTAAAAACTTTTATTATCCATACTATTAATTTACATTCTGCCTAATGAAATGCAGATTTGTAACATCCCTCTCGGTCCACGTTCTACACAAAGCGTGGAAGTGTTTACACATTTACTGCGCAATTTTACTCAAAAAGGTTATTTCTTTGTTGAAACATGTTCAGGTAAGTTTATTAGCGACAATAGTTTTTTAACGTAATCTGGGATTTTAACTTCTGTATTGAAAAACAGCATTATGAGGATTCAGAGTGGGATAAAGAAATGGAATGAATAGGAAAATGGAATAGAATTGCTTGTTTTCCCATCTAATTCACTATATTTTTTTAAACAATGCCAGAGACAGATGCAATACACAAAAATATTTCACAGTGATTCTAGAAGGAGACATTTGTCTAGTCAGATCGATGAAGAGACATATTTTTATCTAATGGTAAGTAGTCACATTTGCCCATAGTAGTGGTATTAATAATAATAAAATAAAATATTAAATTGACTCAACTTACTACACACTACATTTATAAAGCCACTATCTATAAATATAAACTTTGTTGATATATACAATAAAACAGAACTTTTTAACGACTAAATTTTATCTCTACCGTTATAAACACAGTCTCATGTACTGAGAAAAAATAAACTGCGTCAAAATAATGATGATTATTCTTTATTGCTTAAAAAAATGTATGCTGATGGTATTGCAGTTAGAATGCAAAATAAAGGCTACAGTCAACCACATCGGGCATATAATTATGCTAAATTGACACTAGTAACATCAAAATCATCATCGATGCGTTGTTTAAAAAAGGAAGCATTTTGTTATCTGTTTCAATACTATTATTGTGACATTTAATAATACTGTAATATTTGATATAAATATTCTTATATAAAGTTATGTGTCCTCAATATTAACTTTTGTATGTAACACTGGAATTGGAAATAAAGCTTGGAGCTCTGCGATAGTGTCAGACAACACAAATTAATGTAGTTACATAACAAAATAATTTATTATTTAATAAAAATATTATCCAACATAATTTGTGAATAATTATACTCCCTTAATTTTGGTACCAATGAAAGTCTATGGAATAAAATTTGGCTGTCTGTGCCAAAATCATTTGCTTGAAAGATCAGATCTGAACGGTTGCCAAAAAAATGATTTTTTTTTATTTGTAACTATTACCTACGCATACTTTTGTATTTTGTTACTTCGCTACCCTAATTAAAAATATAATTCTTATTTCCTGATTTTCCTTTTAGAGTGATTTGAGTGTGAAAAATTTAAACACGTATTATGTTATTTATATAGTAGAGAACACCCTATTTTTCTATAATAGGCCCAGGTTAGTATTAAAACTTGGCATGGATTTTCCCAAAAAATAACCTTAAAAATATTTCCAAATGTATCTATAGATTTTTAATAAGCACATCGCCAATGTAGCAGACATATTTTAATTAAGAAAATTCTAACCTGGGTCTGAGATAGTTATAAACTTTCATAATATTTATACCTATACACTTAAATATAATAAAAAGATATTCATATTTATTATAAAGCAATTTTGACCGGTTATTAAGCAATTAGTAATATTAAAACAATCGTAATTACACATATAATATCAACATATATAATAATGTTCGTGTGAACGCGCGCGACAATCCATCCTCTAGAGAGACAATCTGAGCCGAGTATTTGAATCTCCTTTGTTGTTTTATCAATGTTACGTAATCAATGAACCGGTAGGTACCTCCTTCCAATAAAATTGGGGTGACTGTGCCCTTAATGTTTACAGATGACGAGCGTGACGATCTGTAAATTAAAGAACTGTAATATAATCTTCGGTGATGTTTTGGTGTTGCCACATGACCATAGGTGATAGTAAACAGTTATCATTAGGAAGCTCTTTTGCTTATTTGTCGATTATTTACATAAAACAATGTGGAAGTTTTTGAGTGTTTTTTTAAAACTTTAGTATTTTGTAATGACAACTGCAATGAAAGACTATTTGCGTTTTTTATTTAAAAGGACGTCTATAGTTGCCGGTACCACGCTATCAAAAATATGAAAACGTGAATCCGACGCTTCGATTTGTCACTAGCTACTGCATCAAATCGCTCACAAGTAACTAATTTATATGAGCTAAGTAATTTCGTTGATCAGTAATGATTTGAAAATAAAACACTTATCTTATTATATTATACTTATGTTATTTGGCATTTGTGTTTTATTGTTTCATCATTCATCGAGATAGATTAACGACAATTCTTATGAACACTCAGTTAGTGATAGTTTCCTCTTACTTACAAGTTAAATCCGGTTGCAGACACCTTTACTTTCCTTGCATCATTGACGCTGTCAAGGTTTTCTTCATGAAAAAATTTAATATTACTTCTAATGCTACAATTTATAATGATTAAATATTATAGACTGGTACTTAATCAGGAATTAAAAATAAGAATATCATATTATAGTGCTCTTAAAATTTAAATATTTAGTGACTGTAGTCTCCACTTTTGAAGAGTTTCTCTGTCTGAAGCCAAAGACTGGAGAAAAGGTTAGATAATAATGGAATTATAATTGAATTCGGAAAAAAAAGTCTTTTCAATGTTGTTGTCGTTGTATGCATTACCACATAACATTAAAATGAATTGTCATTAGAACAAAAGCAATATGAAAATTTGAAGATCTTATTTAGTTTACAAAACTTACCCGAGACAAACATTCTGACTTGTAACAAAATTAACAATATTACTTTGTTAAATAAAATATTGCAAGTTAAATAAAACCTTATATAAATTGGGAAGGTTACAGAAATAATTATTTTATTACTTTTTATTATACAGTTCTTGCATGGATACGCCAATATTGTCTTTAACTTTGTAACGAAAATATTTTCACAGCGAAGCCAAGTGTCGTGAGTGGCACGAAAAACGTTTTAATGTCTTGTTTTCTTTGCACGGTTAACTTCTTAGGTAAACATCACAGTTCTAGACAAGTTAAGATTATCGATGGAATAAATCAGAAGACGAGGTGCCGGTGAAGATTTATTGCTCCCAGCATTGTGAAATACGTGCCTTATTTTCCCATACGGAAAATTATTTCCCGTAAAAATATTAAGCGCGGCGGAGTAGAAATAGGAACTCGACACTCGTTATAAGAATTACCTGCTTAAAAGGATATTAAATGAAATAATATATTGGAACAATGAGTGAATATAACAAGGTTTACGATTTCCAAGGGAATATACCTCGTATATAATTATAACGTACAATTGAGTTCTGAAACAGAATACGCTGTGAATACCAAGTTCAGGTATTCGGATCTTGTACCGCAAAATTTGTGAATCATCTCTATTCTTCGTATAATATAAGCTATGTATGAACATTAAATTTACTTCCTGGAAGTTTGCTGAATAAAATAGTGAATTAATAATTATTTAATATAAAATGTTTAATACATATGGCATATGGTTTTATACATATGGCACAGGTATTTTCTAAGTATTGAAAAGGCCTAAAGTATTCTTCATTACGTTGCTCCAGTTCGAATTAGTGTTGAAGATAGTTTGCTCAATTTAAGTGTCCGTTTTTTATCACTCAACGGATTCCTACATGGCTCAACGGCGACTATTTAATGATAAGAACTGAAACAAATAAATTTAAGTGCTCTCTGATGCACGGAATCGTTCAAGAAATTCTTTCCACTAATAGTCTTGTTACAAAGAACCCAACGCTCCCGCTATTGCTTAACGCGGTCAACCATTTAGATCCGACTCATGCCCTCGGGCTTTGTGCTTTGTTTATAAATTACTATATGTTACCAGCGGCTTCGTTCGCATGGGAAAAAATAATAGCAATAAAAATCTTGTCGATTCCTTTCTATCATTGGTTACCAGGCAACACTTTGTTGTTAAACATTTTCTTTAACCAGACTGAAATATATATCGTAATGGATTTTTCTGCAGAAATTAAAGGTTTATTCGGGTTGTTAAGTAGTTTAGGTTATGTCACTCTTTATCCCGACAACTATTTCCACACCAAAAATCATACCATAACGACGTTCCGTTGCGCCTTGTAAGAAGAACACACAAACCAAAAACACACTGGCATTTATAATATTAGTATATATACTAAAGGGGGTTGAATTCCCGATGAGGTAGAAATTTGGATAATGAGTTTGAATTTCTGTTCTTGGTGTGGGTGTATGTTATCTTGTCAATGTGTGTTTAATATAATCCATGAAACTGGGTATCCCAGTGTGGGGCTATGAGTACATATCGTTTACTTATTTATACATGTTATTTCATGATTAACATTATTTTATAAAACTACTACGAAGTTATCATAAAATAGTCATGCATCAGCTTTGTAACACTATGTCCTCACTTACGTTAGTGTCAAACATTTTCAGAGGTCTTTAATTTCCGGCTGCCAATATTAAACGACCCGGAAAAGTCATCATAAAGTGTACCATCTCTGCACGCTGTTTTATTGAAAAAGTTCTAGCTGCAACTTGATTCGTAGTAATGTTTTATTAGGTCTTCGTTTCTTAGAGACCTGGTTACAATTAAAATAAATTCAGATCATTAAAATTTTATTACGCGAAACATTCCTTTAATTCCTTGATTAAAAGCAACCGTAATATTGAAGGCCGAAGATTAAAATTAGCCTTTAATTAGTACCCTAGCTTTTCTTGCCGTATTAAGGTATTATTATGTTAACGTATATTTAAATGGGGCGATACATTGGGTTAGGTTAATTTAAATTGAACCTAAAATATAACTCTTCAAGAGCGGGGTTTCCCACGGAATCTGTTAAACGTTGAATTTAGCCATTCGGCTAATCGACATTAAGACGGATTGAAGCGTAGATCAATAGCATTGTTTAATGAAAAGGCTAACTGTGCAATTATCTGGCCATTTAAACCACTTGGCTATGAAAACACTGTAATTACAAGGCAAGTATGTTTACATATATATATGTTTTAAAATGTTAATGGTTAATAATATCAATAAATAATCATCGAAATCCATGATTGCTGCCAAATTGGAAATTGTAACGTCGTATATCGTTTTACATAATCCAATAATAATTAAACTAGTTGTTAAACCGGCGTATACCTAGAATAACAGTTTCATATAAAATTGAGTTCACTCTTAATTAGTTTTATTTATATTGGAAATGTCAATTAAAATTGGCGATATGTAAATATGATTAATAGTTAATTTTGATTTTATGCACATATTTCTCTGTTTCTTGAGGTGAAAAATTTATGTGGCTTTGTGGTGTTGCAGGAAATATATTTTATTATTAGTATCTATATAGTAACGATATCAACTATTACATAGTTTTACTTACAATATGTGACACTCAATCGTATTCTCCTCACTAAATTGAATTGATTATGGTATAATATTCCTTGATTACAATCCTGATTTATTATTCTAGTTCATCGGTACCCTAAGGTACTCAATTTATTAAAGTTCAGAGAATTTAATAAATAAAGTAATTAAATTTTTATAGCAACTTCTTTCACGAAACGACGCCATTGAAAACAATTTCTTTACTTTTTATTGTGGCTTCTTAAGGTATTACTTAAAGAAAGTTTTAATCCTCCTGACAGGATTAAGAAGGATCATAAAAGAGCTGTTATAGGATAATGACTATTAAATTCATTACACTGCATTCTATCCGCCGATTATGTTTTATTGTTTAGGTATACTTATACCGTTAGTGGAGTTGCGTGTTACATTCCATTAGTGATGTTTCGTCGAGACAAGACACATAGTATAGGATTGATGGCCTAGATAGGAAAGAGGAATTTGTGACTGGAAATAATACAATGTTAGCGAAAGTATTGTTGTAAGCTAAGTCATCTTCATCACTACTTTTGGCTCGTTATGATTAGACCACTTGTCATAATGATAGGCTGTTTATTGTACTACTAATTTGGAGAGTGTTATGGTGTGTGATAAACTGATAATTAGTATCATAATTTATGTGGATTTTTTCATGATATTTTTCGGTATCGAAGGCATAAATAATCATTTCAATTACACGTAACTTAAAAGTTAGGGTTGCGTGTGAAATTTAGACAAAATCGTTTGAGCCAAATTTGGCAAAATTCTTTGGGCCAGAAATGTTTGGATTAATAAGCTGTCACTGTATCAGTCACTGTGTTTGTCACAGTGTATGTCAATTAAGTTAAGCAGTGATAGCCTAGTTGTTCGAAGGTTGGTTTCCCGATTACAAGATAATTATCACTTACATCGGAGAAGGAAATTATCGTGAAGAAACCTGCACACCCGAGAATTCTCCATAATGTTCTTGAAGGTGTGTGAAGTCTAGCAATCCGCACTTGGCCAGCGTGGTAGACTACGGTCTGTTTGACTCACGTAATGTGACATACAGACTCATTTTTATATTCGCATGTTAGTTCTTCTTTACTTAAAGCCCGTATTCGATAAAATGTTATATCGTCATTTATTTTTTTATTACGAACATATTAAAATAAAAACAAACACACAGTATTACTACGGGTTTATTGGAACATATAAATCAATACCAAGCCTAAATTGGTTAAACCATTTTTGAGACAAATGGGAACAAATGCATTGACAAGCAAATAAAGCAAACAAATAAAGCGATAAACCGAAAAAGATCTAAAAATCATTGTTACGGAATCTGTTAATGTAATTATATATACATTTAAAATAGTTAGCCCTATAGTTAAAATAGTTTTTCTCAAATATTTTTCTTCCAGAGATGTAGATTCGTTATAGTTTTATTAAATTTGTATGTATGGAATATTCAAAGATTAAGGTACTTTCTTTGTGTTAATAAATAATTAGTTAGTACTATAGTTTACTACAATAAGAAAATTGGAAATGTAGTTCACTGATTAGCTAGTGTAACTTGGAGAACATTGACATGGTATCTCGAAATATTTCGATACATGTTTGAGGATTCTATTGAGATATGTTTTATGTGGTTATATAGTTATGTAGTCTTCTTGCAATGTATCCCAATCACCTGAGACCTCCATGCAAATAAATTATATATGTATACATAGGTATAACTATTACCTTATATTGGTGTTTATACTTGGAATAAATTCACGGCTAAATATATAAATTATACATATAATAATAATTGAATTATTCGTCTCAATAATCAATTGTTACATTCATCATTGAAAAGTATAAAGTATTTCACATGCTCTCGAAGTATGGGAGCAGTTGCGAGTGGCAATTATAAATTACTTTCTACCGTAGTCTCTTACATTTACAGAATACCTTAATTAAGATGTTGAAGAACTTTTCCCTAATGAGTCGATGTTATAAAAATTAAATGTTCTCTTCTGAAAGTAGTTTCGTTATTTATAAATAATTACTTTTATTAGTAATTAGTAATTATATAAATAATTACTTTTATTAGTTTCATAACAAGTATTTATTATTTATTTAACTTTTTATTGAAAATCTAAAACTAAGTGTTACATTAGACGAACATAATACTTAATGGCATTCTCTACCAGACATAATGGCGATTGTAAGAAGTCGTAGTTGTTCAATAATAAATAAACAAACATTTATAATTCATGCATATAACTTGTAATATAAATTACTTTGTTAAGTTAATGAATAACATAATTACGATTTTTAGTATGAAATACTACAATTAAACATATAGTATATATTAGTGGACGGAAATGAGGGTCTAAGCATTTATTTAACAGAAGAATTTATGATAGAAGATGGGTTTACCGACCAACCGTTACGGTATAGGTATACCCTCTTTACTACATAAACAATTTCAATAGAAAACCAACGACATTTACTTTAATCTCGGAATGATTTAATTTCCTTCGCGGACCTTTCGCAAATATAAATTGAATTTATTGTCTCCCAGTCTTCGTTGAATATTTCAGTAGCAGATTTACCTTTGCGAAGTGAAAAGATACGATTTCAAAATAAAAGGTATGATTTTGAACGAAATTCATAATAGATAATTAAGTATATATATTAGGTAATTATATTAGGTAATGTTACGATTCATCAGTAGCTATTATGTTGACATGGTTAACACTCTCTGTCACTCACTTCTTTACACCCTTTTGAAAACACTAAGCAGATCTCCCAGGTGTACAGGTTTTCACATAATGTTCTCCTTCTCCGAGCTTACTAATAAAATTAACTTTTAACACGTACATACGTTTTTATTATTCGATGTACGTGGAAGATTCGAGGCCCCCGTATTCTGGAGACCCACGGGAAAGTCGATGTATCACTGCTTAATAATAAATAATAATAATAAAGTAATATAGTCATCATCTCTGTCATAATTGAGATACACTTCTCGTGGTGAATAAATAATAGTGTTCTAGTGGTGAATAACCGTGGTGAATAACTGGTGAATAACCGTAATGTAACCGTGAATATCGTTGTCAATATTACCAATACATCGTCAGACCCTGGATATAGTCAAAGTTTATAGTACTTGTTAACACAAATCAAACGAGTTAAATTTGATTGGGATGCGTCCTTTTATCTCAAACACCCGATGGCGTCTACATCGTAACACTTGCTTTGTGACACCGTTATATTGCACTGTCATCCAATTTACATATGTATACAAAATCTCAGCCCAATCGGACACTGGGAAGTAGGTCAAATTTAACTTACATGATTTGATTACACACACACTTGGAACCGGAAATTAAATAAAAGTTATTTAGATGTATTTTCAAGATCTATAAAAAGAACTGGTGAAGTTTTGATCAAGGGTATTGTTAAAATTTGTCATTTCTATAATGACAGGCTGGTAGCATTGTTAGCTTCTATAAAGAATCTGTTTAATATTGAATGTTCAGTAGAATTAACCATTAAGTTCATAATTATATTTTGTATTATTTTCCACAGAGAGCAAGTCTGTTGTATTATGGGCGCAAGATAGTCAGACTAAAAAGAAAATCTACTTATTGTTGGCAGGACAGCTTTTCAGTATAATACGTCTTTGTTAAAAGCTCAAGGCTTTTTTGATTATTGCAATATAAATAAATCTCTTTTTAGATGCATTGTAAACTGCCTGTTAGTGATAAACACTTAACGGATTATATGTCTTTTGTCAGAATATAATTAATGTTACTTAATAAAAAAAAAATGCTAATACTTCGTGTAATGAGTATAAATGGTACAAACAGCCACGCCTTGAGCGTTGATTTTCTTGGTAAATCTTTTCAAACAACGAGATGGTAATGACAATGGTAAATACTTGTTTTATAACAATCCGCTTATATCCCAAAGTATAGCGATACCCTGTTAGTAGTTGTAATGTTAACTAGCTTCAAACATACTATCCTATTGATTGCTGTGAAATTGAAAGACAAGGATTAATTTGCTAGGTGTCTTTTTCGATTGCATGACGACTTCATTATTATAAATATGGGTGCTGTGTCTATTATTTTTCATTCCCTGTTCAAAAGCTGGGTTTGTCCCGGAAGTATAGTTCTACCGAGTTCAAGCCGGGGTAGAAAGATCCTTGAGACCCGCAGCCCAAAAAGAGTGGGTACCGTAATATAATAGTGGTTTGATGTCAATTTCTTGTCTCACCCAATCGATCGATACAGTTTATACTACACCACATCGAAGCTTGCTTTACCTTCCCATGGGTGCAATATATATTAAAAAATATAACCTATGCCGCTCAGTTACAATGTTTTATTATACTGGTGATTTTTTTTAATTGGATGAGAAGTTTACAAGCAAGTAAAGAGGTCCTTACATTATTACTATAGATTATATATAACTGTCGTATGACTCATAGGTACTTCTAGACCAACCTAATACTAGACAATTAGGAATATTCAATTGATTGATGTATGTTATTCATGTGTTTACTTAGTATACCTACAAGTGTACCCAGCTTCTTGCGGGGAGTGGTGAGGGGGGGGGGAGAATACATAATAAATAACTTTTAAGGATAAAAGTTCATAAGAAAGCACACAAAATCAATGGTGGGCAGGTGTTCCACTGCTTTCCCCATAGTGCACCCATACGCCTCCCCGTACCTATAGGACTGGTATAGAAAATAAAATATTACAACTAAAAGCTGACATCGACATCATGTTTGTATACTCGTGTGTCAGGCCACGACCCCGCTTTGTATTCCGTTTACTCGTATGTCATTTCACGGAATTCGAACAGTTGATTTGCGCCAAAAATTACGTAGCGCGGAGAATACTCAATCATTCCCTTTTATTAAGACCGCCTTTTGTATGAACATTAATGTATTTAAGTTCAAAATGATATCAAATACAGTACACATGTACATGAGGATTACAGATCATGTTAATATAACAATCATATTAGTAGCAAACTGACTTCTCCAATGTACAAACATACTCATTCAAATTTTTTAATCTGTGAAAAAAGTAATAATGTTTCCTAGCTCTGTTGTTTAATAGTGTTGTTATGCTCTTTTGTTTTATGAATAAATTATTTAGGTATTAAAAGAATATAAATATTTTTTAAAATAAATTATCGGTCAAATTTTTCTTGATCGTTTATAGGCCGAGGGACGAATGATTATATATTTAATGTGTAAGAGATTAAGTGACTTAAATACGGTATAATGATGTGTCATTGGGTGAGTTGTTTTAACATTTTTATGCCTCGACCCTTACAAATAATTACCGATTTAAAGGGTCGGCGTTTATTCTGAAGAGCTCGGGCTATTGGAAGCTGCCATCCGATACCGAAAATGGGAATACATTTACAACGTTTTGTATAATTTTACATTCATTGAACGCTCTTTTTAAATTCAATTCCAGCTCAATTTTCCCAATGCCAGTAAATTTACATGAAATTACGAGCGAAAGTTAAACGGTTAAAAAAACAGTTTAAATATGGATTAACTTCTTCACTTTGATCGTGTTGATTTAATACCGTTACAAGTGTTTTCATGTTTAGATATGTATGTTAGTGGGAAAGTATGAAATCTGTCATTCTATACAATTCTTTGGAAGTGTGTACAAAGCCTGCAATAAACAGGTAATGTATAATTATGTTTTATAATTTATATTGTTGCTAGGAAATCTATACGTTTCCTAAATCAGAGATTTATTATATTCGCGATGGCAATGGATGGTTCCTAGGAAATGTTTGTTTTAGGAAAATTTCAAGTCATTATTTTACTCATGTTTATTACATGTTTTGTTCGGGTTTTATAAATTTTTCTGTGACATCATTTGAATTATTACATACATAAACATAATTTTCTACGTCTTTTAAGTTAATAGTTAGTATTATTCTCGAATATTTCATATTATATTGTTCGGTGAAATAAGAAGTAATTTCTAAGTTATTACTTGAATAATTATGACAAGTTACAGTTCCTATTCTCGAATTCAAATTCTACCCTGAGGCCTGACGACCCAATTTTCAAACCGCTGCTGGGTATTTTCTAATAATCTTTTCCCCTTAAATATCTTATTTTAATTTACAGAGAAGTATAGAAAAGCTATTCATATAAATTTTGACACAATTACTATAAAGCTGTATTTCAGAAACGATCATACTTCAAAACTACCTTTCTAATATTCCAAATGATAATCCATCGGACGGCGTGCTAAGTTTAAAAATTTCGTTTTTGTTGTTGAGTTGTTTCAGTGATAACGTCCATATATTTGTTGGTTTGGCGATGTTTACCGGGTTGAGAGTGATATACGTTCAAATGAACAAATGGATTAGCATATCGAGAAATATTCAGCCAATCCTTTATAGAAATGTATCAACTACCACCATTAAGTTCCGATGTTACACAGTAAATATTTCTACACATATTTTACGGTTATTTAGCACGAAAATAAAGTACTATAACTATGTAATGTCGAGAACAAAACGATAAAATATTATGCGACGAATTAATAAAAATATTATACAAAAATGATCTATTTAATAAACTAAGTATGGTTACCAATGTTATAGGTGAAATAAACATGAAAATGCAATTGTATATCTTTGATTTGATCAGACGATATTGCCATTCATTTTCATAGCAAGGAGATAGTAAATTCATTTGCCTCTTTGCAAACCTGAAGCTGAACCATGTAGCTGTGTCACTTACACCAAAGGGGATTTAACAGGCCAAGATTTATCTGGTTACTCGCAGAAATTCTCAAAGTGCGTAATTTAAATCGGTACGAAATTCGATCAGCGATTTTAGGTTAGAAACACATTAAACATTTGTTTAGCCATTTATCTGGATAAGTTAATACTTACGTATTAAGTAATAATAAAAATTATGAACATGAAATCGATAACTGCTAAAAAAATTATATAGTTAATAGGTAAAGCACTAACAAATACTATGAGTTTTGACAATCGCTTCAGGATGATGTATAGAGAATTGAGAGAGAGAGCATACTGGTTATTAATTTAATAGTTATCTCATTAATTACTAAGAAAATTATTCTTAAGTGTAGATACGTCAGAACTTTACATACCCATTCATAACGTAAAACGACATTAAAATTGAACATTATTAAAAAACAAATTATGGAAGGCCTATGTCCAGTAGAGGACCTCTAAAGGCTGTTATATAGATACATAGATAGGATAAATAAGCAATTCACGTCTCTGATGAAATCTTTAAACATTTTATATCCAAGCTAACAGTACAAAATAAAGAAAACATTATGCAAATCACAATTCGTAAAAGAGAGTACGTTTTATTTGCATTTTGAACGTTCCCATTCTTTTATCACAAGGGCACGGGAAAAGGTATTTTGATTCAATTGAATTTGTGTATTTAATAAGATAATCATCTACGGATCATATTTATTAAGTGTTGTTAGGCGGCTTACCCTGGTCTTTCACCAGAAAAATTAAGATAAAAAAAATATTATCTATGACTCTTTATTATGCAGGGATTCAAATACGGAACATTATTAGTTTTCCCGTAGGAATGAGACGTGTTTTCACAGTTAAAAGTATCCCATGTTCTTCTCCAGCAACCCGTCTATCTCCACACCAAATCTAACCATAACGATGCTCTGTAGTGGCTACAAAGAAGGAAATAAGAAACACGCGTTCAGAAACATGATATTTATATGGATGAAATACATTTTACTACGATTGTATTTAAAGTTACGATTGTATGTAACGCAGCGATAGCCAAGTGGTTCGAACGTTGGTTTCCCGAACGTGGGGGCGTGAGTTCGAATTCCGCACGCACCTCTAATTTTCAAAAAGTTATGTGCATATTACAAGTTAATTATCACTTGCTTCAGTGAAGGAAACATCGTGAGGAAACCTGCACACCCGAAAGTTCTCCATAATGTTCTCAAAGGTGTGTGAAGTCTGCCAATCCTATCCAAATTATGGGTGGTGATGATGATGATGATGTATTTAAAGATAAGTTAGTATGTATTCTTCGTAAGTAAGTAAGTAATCCTATTATTTATTTAACGTTAAAATATGGAATTAAAAATATATCATGGTCCAAATAGCGAGTTAATGCTCGATGCATTCTCTAACTGCTAGTTATTGGCTTAAACCGAAATGAGGGGGTTGGCAAATTAAGTTTAATGATATCCATGAATATAAATACTTAAATATATCTTATACATATAGGTATATTATTCAAAAATGTATCATTTTATCATAATATACATACATAAGCATACATAGTATATTAATGATCCGTATAACATTAGAGATCCATTCTGCAGTGAATATTCGACAGTAATTTTAATTGCCAAAGGGTGACTTTACATTGTAATTTTTGAACTTAATGTATTTGTAACATACCTATATCAAATATAAATTTTAAATTTTAATTTTAAATTTTCGTTTTCCGTACTAGCGTGTATTATTCTTAAAAAGTAGTACAAAGGCTTTTCTTTCGCGTATTAATATAGAAAAATAAATCCGATTTGGAATTGAAAGTGGGCTGTAATATAGAGTCAAAAGGATAACTTTTCATTGCGATTTTTAATCTTCTATTATCTTTAATAGATATATTTATAATACATGTTGTACATAAAATTCTCCTTTCTGCATTTCTTCTTTATGTAAACTTTTTCTATATCCAATTTCAGACTCCTTTGTCTGTTTATTATTCTTTTGGAGAGGAACAAAGGTTTTCCCTTTACATATAATTAATAGATATACCTATAATATTACATGTTCCAGGTAAATGTATCACAAGAGAGCAACAATTCTGTATTGCGAGGTGTAATTTAAGTGGTATGAAGCTGAGATTTTCCAGTAAATCCACCCTGAAGTCTATATTTGCCGACAAAACGGTGTGTGAGGCGAAAATAATCAATGTTCTTGCATCTGTGGTTACGCTCTAATTAGTAGTAAGGTTTCTTACCAGAATTTTGATGTAAATGGTTTACAAATGGGTACATACGGTACCTACCGGTACTTATCCTAGCCTATGGATATCAGTCGTATCAAAAGCATTATCAAAAGAAGCGGTGACCCGCATTATTCTCGCTTTTCTACACTATGATCAAAACACATACAAACATTTATAATTACATATGCTAACTATGATATTTAAAGCAATAATTATAAATATGCGCAAGAAGCGTCGTTATGGTATTTTTTTGTATAGCTGAAGAGTAACACAGGCTATTCTTTAAAGCAAATAAGTGTCTCATTCCTATGGGAAGATCTAATGTTCCATAATTGAGTCCCTATATAATAAAGAGATGTTTATGATTTTATATGCATTATGCTACTTTATTACTGTATAATGTAGTTCTATATATTTTTTAAATCATCATTGAACTCGTACAAAATCGAGGCGGATCGCTAGTATGAAATACATGGATTGAAAATATACATTTCAACTTCCAGTATTTATTAAGCATTATTTCTATTTCAATATTCGCGTTGGCTCGTTAGAAGTTATGCGTTTGAAAAAATCATAGTAGTGGTGGCCATAACTCTGTATCCATATTGGTTTTTCATTCAGAGAACCAAACATTTCCTTTTGAAAAACATGTTTTTGTGTGTGGACTGAAAACTCTAACAGCTAGCTAGCGGCTTTAAAGGGAATATTTTATGATACAGTTTGTGTGGTACACGCTCGGAGGCCAAGTATTACCGCTGGCGAAGGGTGTTTATGGGTCATTAAACGTAACTAATGTAAATTTCTAAAAATATACCTAAATCCAATTAATATTTGCGATATACTTTTATTTAGAAATCGGGATTTTTTACTCAAAATCTCCAGGTATTTTAATACGTGTATAAATACTTTTGTACTTATTTTAAGAACAATCCATTCAAGTATGAGATTTAACATAAATCAATTTTACATTAAGAAGAAATGCAGCTATATTTTACAATAAAATATTCAAAATTCAGCGCAACGTTATCCTTTTATGTATTGAGTAACGGTCGAAATTCGATTGCAGAATGCCTGTCTAGTTCGTCAATCAATCATGGAATATTTTGTTTCCTAAATTGTATAGATATCTGAATCACTGGTTTAGTTCTTCATTCCTGGCCGGCATATCGTGAGTGACTTTGGTTGCATACACAGCGATGACTCTTTGATACCATGCATATGGCTATGTGGTTATATTAGTAAAATGTTTGATGAAGCAAAAATATTCTTTACATAAATTCCAGAACTTTTTCTGGAAGTTTGTACACTTAGCAAGTTTAAAACTTTTACGGGCTATGATGAAATATTAAAAATATATTTTAAAAGTTTATGTTTTCATTGGTTGGTTAGTGAGACTAATCTCAGTATTTACAAACAATATTATTAGGTCTCAAAATGAGGTAGAAACACAGGTTCGATTATATTTCCATCTTTGTCTTTGGCATTGTTCAAGAAACTAGAATGAAGGAGATAAGAATACAAACATCCGATTCTTTATATCTATTTCACCGTGAGACTTCATAGTATCATGTGTGAATACGGGGGATATTTATTCCTTTAATAATTTTAGTATTTTAGTGAAGTTACTAATTTAAAAGCTTATATTTAACAAAAGTTGTAATTTTGTTAGTGTGTTTGTTAAGGTCAACCTTGCAAGCTGAATTAGAACTACTTTCTACTGTTTTCGAAGCTGTAATTTGATTTATTGCTTTAGTTATGATGATTATGCATTTTTATAATAGATATGATCTGATTGTATTCGGAGGTTTCTCTCCAGAGGTGGAAATTCCTAAATGTTGTACAGTACAGTCATTACATATTTTGCTGTATAAAAATGTGTTTTTAGTTAAACGGTTAATTTATGTAAAAGAAAGATATCTGTCAACTAAAAATAGATATTTAGAAGTTACGGTAGCAATATTAAGTAATATCACTGTGGAAATTTATAATCTTACTTTGTGATTCGAAGTTCCGGACAATAGGAAAGGGAACGGAAAAATTATTATTCTCTTTCATAATTACGTGACCTTTGTAATGCCCTTTTTTATTCATAATCATTTTAAACAAAAAGAATTAAGTAGAAGTTTCTTCTCTCGTTACTTAATTATTAATACAGCATCGTGGAATAATATCGTGTCGCTATTACCGACGCGCTGTGGCCGAAGTAATGTGTAATACAGTAAATTATAGAAAGTAATAAATTATGTAAATATAAGTATCCAGATTTTGGAAGATATTATTTTAATCACGTTCGAACGAAGTTTCTCAAAGCGAATGCTATACTTCTGAGAAGCCGGCAAGTACTCAAGCAATTATTGAAAACTAGTTGATATAATTAATGAACTGTTCGAGTGAGCGCTGTGAACTATTACGAAGAAACCATCATTTCGTTTGCGCTTTGAATAAGATTTCAATGATATTTTAAGAAGCTTTAATTTTATGTTTTAATTTAAAGTATTATATAGCTTCATATTTCATTGGTTACCTTTATAGAACGGTTTATTAAATGTTAGAAATCAAAATAAGGATCTATTGTATTCATGGGCGCTTATTCACGTTATATTTATTTATACAACGAATATGACTAACTAAGGTTCATCATACTCGTATAATGAGATATTTCAATGAGAATTTTATTACAAATTGTTTAAAACTTTTGGACTATAAGTAACTATTAGATTCTATTTTTATTGTAATAAAAAATCTCAAATAACATAGTCACCACAATTATAATGGTTTAATTGATGAAAAATATAAAACGAAGGGGTACCCATAAATATTTCAACACCAGTATTTTTAGTTTTAAAACCTGTTGTGTGTTAAGTTACGTCTAAAACGTAAAACGAAACTACTCTACGAATAAAACGCTCCTAATGACGATTCATTCGTTTATTTTCATTCGTAAAAAGTGCATATTGTATTTCACATACAATGCTTCGTAAACGAAACTTTTGCTCAGAACTTTGTTGTTTTCAATAATGAAGGTGTTGGATTTTTAGTCATAGGAGTATAGTGTTTGTTACAGAGTATATGTTTTGTAATGGATTTTTTTATTTTGCGCAATGAGGATGTTTTTTTCGAATTGAAGGTGTTGGGTTTCAAGTCATGGGAGTATAGGGCTTGTTAAAGAGTATCTGTTCTCTAATAGATCTTTTTATTTCCCGTAATGAGATTTTTTTTTTCGAGTTGACAATTACTTTTGGTCTTAGCAGTCTTATATTGTCTTTATATTGGCTATCGTTGATATCAGACCGTACGGTCTGATACCTTAAAGTTATAAAGTAGGTTTAGTGTTAACCAATTTAAGAGGATCCATATTAAAAGATTGGAATTGTTTTATTTGTTATTATTCACATATAAAGAATATATTAGAAAACAACAAAATAAACTTAAGATACAACAAAGTTATAAAAGAGTTGACATACGTTGTGAAATATGTTGTAACATTTGATAAATTACTTGAAAGATGAAGTTTCATTTATAAACTATTGTCCTGTTGGTAAAAAGCATTTTATGATTGCAGGGGAAAATTGGTGTTGAACGGCGCAAACTCGGTCGACTTGCGCAATATCGAAAGTACTTGAAATTGGCGGTTTGTGCCTCTTTGTTCTCCATTTAATTGTTCCGGTTGCTCGCTGTTCACAATACGCAAGAATTGATGAACCACTGTCTGATACGCGCTTTGTTATTAGTCATTTCATTTTTTTGCTATCCTTTGTTTCATTTTTACATTAGTATTCCTATTTGCTTGATAAGGAGCTAATTTCAAAGTTATTAACGTTGTTGTGTTCTTCCATTCGCGATGTTAAGAATTGTAGACTGTAAGGCTGTGTAGGTTTCTATATTACGTCATAATTATATCGGCGAAAAGGAAAGCAATATTTCAAAATTGGAATATCACTGGTAAATGAAATGTCAGCCATATTGATTTTACAATAAAAAATGTTAACATAATTCTTTTAATATTTGGCACAAATGTTCATATCGTAATAAGTTTTTCATATCCTCATACATGATGTGCTGCTTAAGGAAACAAATGAGTTATGCTGATTTGAAAATAAAGTAAATTTTTATTTTGAGTCCAGTATTCCAGATTCCCCAGCTGTCAATTACGTATGCATACATACATAGTGCAGATGCCGCGCGACCGGGAAACTTCAAAGTTCCGAGCTCTCAGGTGGGTATGACGAAGCTTTTACGTAAATTTTTGCTTTGAAAATGTGGGAAGAGAAATACACTTT
>DWPA01000524.1:0-24210 GCA_018251375.1 Calpodes ethlius
GACAGATTCAATTACGGTTGAATTTCATGTGTAAAATGGGTTCCTCTATCTGTATTCTGTACTAGGTGTTATAAAACTGAAACGGATTCTTTTCCGTTGGTACATTGAATATTTAGCACAATTTTAATTAGTTACAAATTATAATATTTTTTAACTGTTTGTCTGTTCTATAACGACATGGCCATTCGAGAACGAATTTCGGTGTAGGTGTAAATTGGTGTACTTACACGGGTCTTAACTTAGCTTTGAATTTATGACAACCTTATTAGAGTTAATTGATTACATGTTTTTTTATTTTTCCATATTTGCTAAGGGAAAAACGAGTCATAGGAATGTAAATAATTTTCTGCTTATTTCAATATAAATTCACAGATTTTTTTAATTTTCTTCCACAACAGACACCCACTTACGAAAAGGAGACGAAACTTTGAGTCAAAAATTACTAAGTATGCGGACGGACTAGCAAATAGGTACTGCTAGTTTAACTGTAAAATTTCTTTCAGAGTAGTCGAAAGTAGATTTACTTAAATGATAAAAGTTATTAAAGTTAAAATTAAAAGGTTTAGAAACACTTGTATAAATCGAGACGAATTAGTTAAAAAAATAGATTACCACGTATAGTTTATTAATCTTATCAATTTAAGATACGTAAGTAAAGTTTTAAATTTTTGAAAAATAACTTAAGTGTTCGCAGTGAAGCTCCGCCCACTAACTACTAACGCCATCTTTTGACAGCTATATTAAACTCTCATTCTAAACAATTTGAGGTTATCTTAGCTTCGTGAATAAAATGTAATATTACTTCACATTCACTGGTATTTGATTTATAAAAACGGAAATCAAATTTTTTGTCTATTCAATGATGCCCGTAGTTAAGTTTGGTTTAGCCGCAAAGTGCCAGACAACACTTAAAAGTACAGACGCTTTGTAAACAACTCGTAATGATGTTGCAAACAATAGTAACCTCAAGCTGACATTATTAAAATTCATAGACGGGTTACGCAATAGGTAAATAATAATAAAATGACTTACCTTTCCGTGAATGAGAGGAAACTTGAAGAAAATAACAATTAAAGTGCACGTTGAACTCGGTTGTGGCTCAGGTCACCTTGTCAACCGGAGCGAGCCGAAGTCACCCGAACATGTTCGAGGCCCGTCCCTCGGGTCCGCCCCTGGCGCGTGACGGATCGCAATGACAGCACCGTAGACGCGCTAGACGCGTCGCATGTTTTGTACGCGTGGCGCGAACCACGGAAACCGCGCGCTCCATGCGGAATTCGAAAATCGAACCGAATGATTTCAACTCCCGAACAACATAGCAAAAAAAGGCTGTATACGAAAATGTTTATACTGCATCGAAGACGCTAACTTTAAATATTGTAGACGAAATGCGAGAGCGTTTGCCGCGCAAATTTTATAGGGTACAGGAAAACTATTTTTAAAAGTGTAAACTTGTGTATCTGTGTATACGACTTTTTTATTTGGAGGGTTCTGTGGCTCGATTTCGTTGTTTGTGCTATATTGAGGAGTAAATAAATTATTGGGAATAAAGCAATAAGAAGGCGGATGACAGGGCTGTAACCGGTCGGCGAAGAGATTTAAATCGTCGAGCAGGTAAGTCGGACAATGGGCATGGGGGCACGATTCGCTTAATTAAACATGATAAATAAAAACAACATGAGCGCACTGCCCATCGGACATCCAAGATCGCCAGGACGTTTTTACTTTTTTGTAATCCTACACACGTTTTCTGCTACTGGAGTATCGCTAGATTTAGAATTGAACTCAAATGAACATCATGAACGAATTCATATTTTATTATTACGATAGGGTCATTGGTATTTTAAGGAGGTACCTCGCCTATATGTCTTGTGCTGGCGACATACTTATTTAAATACAATTAAAACATTATATAAACTAGACCATTTTTTTTTGTAACGTTTGAAAGTGAAATTTTGATTCAAACAATTAGCTACAAATAACAGAAGTTTGAAGTACTTAGTATTGTTCTTATACATTTGGTTGTTCTTTCTTCGTATTCTATTCTAAATATCTAACTCAAAATAATTGTAAAAAGTGCTAGGTAAGTTAGACCGAAGTTACAAGTGAATTTAAGATTATTTGTAAATTCATAAAAGCGAACTTTATTTACGGCGGCATTCGAATTATACTGCTTACTCAACTATTTGTTCCGCAACTTGTCAATAGATGGCGCTACTAATACTAAAACGAGTGGACTATTTAAAACAAAGTAGATTTATTTGAATTTACGTCGTCATAAATATATTTATATTACATACTTGTATATTTATATAGATACTGCTCTTGACTGCAATGAAATTATGTTAATATTACTTAGTTAGTTATTTTATTTAAAGTTAATCAAAGTTAAAATAAACAAATATAATACCTTCACTACGTGAAATATCTCAGTAAGACGATCTTTTGTTTGCATCTAAATGCTAATTGCATAGTAATAAGTAACCGATTGTCTTCCCAACAGATTCCGAGATTAACTATCGTGATTGACCGTTTGAACCCATCGCCATTCTATTAGATTGACTCGCAAAGTTGCATAAGTGTCTACCGTATTAACGCCTTTCGGGTAATTATTACGAAACGACCAATTAATTTGATATATTATTGACATTAGTGATTTATTTGTACAATAATTACGTCTACATTTTCTGCTTATAATATTTAGTTTAGCGTTTCATCAAAAGATGGCGCTGTAAGTAAGCAAATGTAAAATTACGGTGAATACTTACAATTACAATAATGTACTATACTTACCAAAATTAAAGTTAAAATTAAAACGGAAATACTTGAAAAAAATTATTAAATTGTATATTATGCTATTTCGACATTATTCATACATACTTCATTGAAGAAAAAAATATTGGAACGATCAATTGCTACAAAACATTTAAATAACTTTAAATAAATGAAGGCTCGGTCTTATTCAAATAACTTGTACAAACTAAACGTTTGGTAAAACAGAGAACATTTCCAGCGTTGTTAGTGAACTGGAAGACAATACAAGTTTTGTTGTTCATCAAAAATGCAGGCGGGCGGCGCGGGCGTAACGAAACGGCGTTCATGCCAATTCATTAAAACTTCGCCAGTAATGCCATGACGAGCTGACGGCCACATCAGCAGCCAGCCAACGAGCCAACTTAGATTGGGGACGGGATGTTGCCCTCGGCCGGCCGCGCCGCCCCGCGCCCGCCCGCTCTCCGATCACGGTTAATTTGACAACAAACACTATTTCTGATCCTTGCGCTTAAAAGATATTCTGAAAATTATACTGTCAACTTTTTTATCTTTCACATTTTCTTGACACTTCAGCCGTCTAGGGAATAAGTTTCGTAACCGTAAGTTTTACGTCGCAACCAGTTTTTACAACTTGTTTCTTACCTTTAGGTAAGAATAGTTATGAATTATGATAGAGTTAAACCTCATCGTCAGGTAAATTACCACACATTGTATATAAGCGAAAGTACAAACATATATATAGCTGGACGTCAATCAATTCGTACGATAGCACGACGTTACTTAATCAAATTTTTGCCGTGACTGATTGGTACAATGTCACGAGTGACACGATGACAGCCATATCGACAGGTGACTGACTTGACGAATGTTTGACGTGATAACAGCCGTGATCGACGTCGCCGGGGACTAGGTGCTGGCGGCTGCTTTACCTGCCTGACGCACATTTTCCTTAACAAAGTCTAAATTAGTAGAAACAGGTACCTACGTTACCAGCTAATAGCTATCAACAACAAATAGAAAATTTTGTTCTTATTCAATATGAGATAAATAGGTCCCTTATTCGGATATCTGATTTATGTCTAATTGGTGTTTTCACAAACAGTTCCTGGTGTCTACCTGGTTTTATTACGGGTTAATAAGCGCTTCGACGGAACTTGTATCATTGAACGAATTTATTTCAACTTTTAATTTATTCAATTTATTTCATTCATGATTTTCAATAGTTGTTGAATATTTTTTAATCACATCTTAAATTAAATATTTTTATAAAATCATAATTAAGTAAATAGCACACACTTGGTTTGATTAGAGTGAACAAACAAATGAATGTTCGTATCGCAGTAGATGCGAGGTATCATTTCAATATCAGAAGTGTTTGTTATCGCGAAGATTCGCTGAGCACTCGAGAAGGTCGACGCCGCCCGGACAGCTTGACATACTAGTTAATAGTTATGGAAATCATAGAATTTTATACTCAACTTACAGTTGTATAGTGGCTATTCTTTTATCACATCTATTCGAAAAGAGCTAATTTGTTCCTAGAATATCACTTTTTATTCGTATGATAATTTTTTTTTAGAATTTAGATATTAGCTGTATGATAAATGAAACTGCACACAAGGGAAATAAAAAAACTGGAAAAAATAAAAAACGGGCGACTTGCATTCCATTTTGGTAACGATATTCTTAAATCAGAATTTTACTTATACTTACTACCATAAAATAACATCACCACGTACTTACTTTTATGAATAATTTATTTATGTGCCTTCTTCAAATAGTGCACTATTTTTATTTTTAAATTTTACCTACTTATTTTACCTACTTATTCATAAACGGTTGTAAGAAGTAGTGTGTCCACAACAACACTAATGTAAACTCGACTGACATAATTATTTTGAATCCCTCGCTATACCAAGGATTCTACTCTAGAATCCTTCGTTCTCGCCTTAAAGATAGTTGGTTGTACGCTTGGTAAGCAATCGACTATAGAAGACTCCGTCTGTTTTAATTCAATGACTGCATATGCTAACTAATACATTATGCAACAAAAATATGTTTTTGACGATCCAACCCTCGGTCCAATCTCCAACAACATCCTCTAAGTTTGATTGTGAATAGTCATTTACTTTCGTATTGATATGTACTCAGGTATTTGGACATTGGTGTAAGGAACAAGGCCAGACTTAAACAATATATCTAATCTGTGACTAAACCTAGTTCTAAGTATTAAGTCATGGATACTGTGTACTCGTATAACGTACAATATAGATTACTCACTAGTTAAATAGTTTAAATACCTTGTTAAATATTTCACGCTTTCCTTTATCAACGTGTTCTGGAACTATAGATATATATATTTATTTATTAAAAAGTTTATAGTACAAGTATATTATAACAACATCAGAAAATTATCGAGGTGGTTGCGACCAGACATATATGTATATTCTTATATATAACTTAGGTTAAAATGTTTGTTTTAAATCCGAATTGCTTACTTTTAAAATTAAACATATTACCACTGTTACTAATCTCAGTCCAACATCAACGTCTCATCACACAAAATAATGTCCGGTTATCATACGATAGCGATAATGACTGAATTGAGTGACAATTGATCAACGACGTGGATCTGGGTGATAGTTCTATTGACTACACATAGATAGACAATGACGTCACAGCTTAGGTTGTAATTACTGACTTGTGACAGTTGACAAAGTTGTTAGAAAAATATTTTCTTAACACGTATTCAGGAATTCAGTTATGCTTTATAGAATTTACCTCACATATACGGAAAGTGTAGTGAACATAGGATGGTGTTCGAAACGGTACCTATTATAATAAAAAAAAACACCCTACCCGCACTACAATTGCCTGTGTCGCGAATGACAAAGACTAGTTAGAGGTCGCTACAACCCATGTCTCGATTACAAACTTATCTTTAACATAACTGTATGCCCCCTCCGGAATTCGAACCCGAGACCTCTCGATTCGCAGGAATGTTCAGTATCAATTAGGCTACGGGGTCGTATTCCTTGTTTTATTTTAAACGTAGAGGATAAACGTGGTAACCGTGAATCATTTTGTAAGCAATAGTGAATATCTATTAATTTAGAAATATTTCTATAGAATACAACAAAAATATATATGACAACTATATTTTGAGATATTAAGTGTTCTACAAACACCAGTATTGAGAAATATAATGAAAACTAACGTGGGTCCGTCTGTAATTAGGGTAGTGTTATTGTGGCCGCGCGGCTTACACGCACTCGGGTCAGTTCCGCCCTATTACAGGACTATTATGTAGTCCGCATCCCTTTGAGAGACGCGGGCCTTGGAATGATGTAGCTATGCTCGCTTACTGCGTAGGACATCCTGAGCTACGCTTGGCTATGTGTTCGACGTCATGTGATATTTGTGTGATTAAATAATTGCCTTACCTATGGAAATTGTTTTCTGGACTGAAGGGTGCTCTAGATTGTCGGTTAAATCTATACACGACGCGATCAGGTGTCCTCAGGAGTAGTAGAGCATCTGTGACCAAACTTCAAGTGGGAAAAATTACTAACAATTACTAACTAGATGATTATTAATAGTTACTAACATGACCAACCTACATTAAACGCCTTAATGTCACAGTTCTTGTACTAACGAATAATAACAGAGATATTGACAGTAAATTCTAACTACAGACCTCCTGTAGTCCTATTCAAAGTCTATCATAGTAGTCCTGCAAGCTCGTTTGCTATTTTTATCCTATAAAATAAAAAAGTGGTAATTAAAAAAAAAAAACAAGAATGTATTACCAGTAATATGGCGGTAAATTTAATTGCAGCTAGCGTTTTTTGTTGTTGACATTTTGTCCAATGAAAATAAATACATCATTATTATCCCCAATTTTATTACTGATTACATTTCTATTAACTTCTTGTTTTTGTAAAGTAATAATAATCTTGAAGCGTTCCAGCGTTGTAGAGAGAGAGCGCTACAAAGTTAAAAGTATTGGGGACTCTCCTGGAAAATTCTTCTGGTATGGTAATAGGTTAGGGAACATAGTAGTGTGTATATGTGTAACAATAATATGAACCCTACCGGCGGAGGCGCGGCGGAGCGCGCGGCCGTCCTACATAATGTCCGCGATATTCCGGTCAATGGGCCACAGTGGCGCTAGGCAGCGGTTACTGTTTCAATTGCTAGCAACACTTATATCTTAATACCATTGTGGCCAGTAATTGATACAATACGTCGGTTGTAATACCTGCGAGGACTCTGTTGCTTATAATTGTAATATAAATTACAATATTAGACATGAACACTGGTACTGACGGCACGAGAGCCAGCGTTCTCCAGCAGTTCAGACCGTTTGGCTTAGTTTCGTCCGCTATTCAAGAGCGTGCATGAGTAGGGAGGATTCACGGATTCAAGATAGATGAAGCTTCTAACATACTAGTAGAAAGATAAAAACATTATATAAGATTATTACTTAGAAGGTTATTGTCTAAAAATATTATACAAATTTTGTTTATTAAATAAAACAGTGTCAATGAAAACATATAATAGGGAAATACCCTAATGTATTATATGTAATAATATATTGTAAAGAGAATAGTTGTATATTAATATACATTTATTGCGTATAGTTCGAGTGATACTACTTATTTTGTTAAGTTTTACTTATTTTGTTAAGTTAATACTCATATCAATAAACAGTATTCCTGTAATACTTACAAGATTCTAATCTTCAGTAACGGCAGAGCTAAGGATGAAAACACATGAAAGTTAAAAAAAGAGTCACCGATTAAATCTGTAACTATCTGTGACCTAAATGAAATTTTTGCAAGTTTTATTTTTTTAATTAATAAAAAATATCTTTAGACACATTTTTAGCATAGTCAATGAGAGCGTAGTCAATGTTAAAACCTTTTGGTCAATTCTCTACTATTCTCTACTATTTCTTAAAATCAATTCACATGAGCAAATCATCTATATTTCGAATGAATGTTTCTGAATATTGTACATTAACCAATTTGATTTCATGAATTTTATTGTCATGAAACCTGACAGATCGAACTCTTCTCAAGAATTTCAGCTGGAAATGAATCTTCGTATTACTGAAAGTTTTTTTTTGCAAATTATAAGGTGTCTCACAGCAGGTGCGGGGAGTGACGCCTACTTTACTGGTTATTGTACGAAATATATTCGATATGTTCTTCTGCTAATGAATGATATTATTCTCATGCCTCGTCTAGTGTGAACATTTCGATCAGAAAGGTGTGGAGTTAAAACAAAGGGAGACAAACAGAAGTTCAAAAAATGTCGTTACTTAATCATGATTATACTTAAATAGAATAAAGGAACACAACAATAAATGCAATTGTTCCGACTGCAAAATACCACGCCAAGCCGTTTTAATTCGAAGAACTCAAACTAATAACGCTACCGATCATTTCGATAATTCTTGATTTATAGCTACTTAAACTATTTAGTATGGACGGAGCAAACAATACGGTAGATATCGACGGACATTCTGTAAGTTCACGTGTGTAGTTAAAAATATCTTGTGTAATTTGGTTCGTATCGGAGGCTATTAAGAGGCAGTTTATTATAATGCCCACCGCGCAGCGAGATTTAATCGACCAGCCGACCAATAGGCGTCCGCGCGCGATGACAGATAGGAGCGAAATGCGTTTAACATTTTTTAACCCTCTTCTTACGGACGGTAGCGAGCCGACGTATTTTTACGTCCAATTGTAACTTTAATGAATTTTTGCCAGTTCACCACGTTTCCGACGCTCAAAACAATAAGTTAACACTTGTACGCTTTTTACCCACTGCTATTTTGCACAAAAACAATGAAATTAAATTGATAAGGCAAAATTATTTACTTACTTGCATATGTAAAGGTGTAGTTGAACGTTGCTATTTTCTTAATTGTTATATCAGTTTATTAATATTCATAGCATATATTTTAAATATGCCCATACTAACGAACACACCGCGTGAAACGATCACCCGAGTGTAGCGAATGAAATGCGATTTTGCTAATAAGGAGTTTAGCGGTGACGGATATACACGTCGCTAGCAGGGAAAGGGTTAAGTCGGATGGCCGTGCGTGTGCATCGGGCATTGCGGAGAATTCAGTAATGAGCAGGTGACCGGCATATCGCGACATGCGTGTCAACTTAGTGTCTCGGTGCTGAGGCGAAATAATTAGCTGCCGTTTTGTTGGTCGGCATTGTGGCCGTCCGCGCTGCAGCTGGGACCACGGGACGCGGTACGTGGTCAGATGCTCTTGGTTGGCCATTTGGTCACAATTTTATTCCTTGGAACCGATGTTCTGAACATGTGTCTGTATCTTAAAGCATTAGTTCCTACTACATAATAGGCAACTATTAGGGCTTGACTTACATGTTCACGGATTGAGGAGGTACCTAAGTTTAATATTAGTTATGTTTCCTAAAGAGGTCTAATTAACCACCCTTCAGTCAGGCACCAATCCTGCTACAATTCTTAGGATATAAAATGATTTTCTCTCCTAGATTTGTTCGTCCAGAGGATGACAAAGGAATAGCATTGGTACATTTGATTCGGTAAATTATGAATATTGGAAATATTGTCAAATTATTACAAACATGATTCGTTTCAATATGTTTAGAATCAATCCAGTAAAATTGTTAAACTTTTAAGTTTTACGATGCTACTGAGTAGATGCCGGTAGGAGGCATCGACCACTCCTTCAGCTAGACAGCAAGTCCGATACTCGTCTAAAATAAGTCAAGCATTACTGTTCAACATTTAAATTATTCAGAATTATTGTTGTTTCATCTATAAAGCAAGCCAACCATCTCAGTCTACATAAGCTTTAGTTCTGTAATTAAGGACCAAGTAACCTGTGCAACTAAGGTGTGGAAACCTTTTTTCTCTGACCAGATTCAGACAATGTATCTATATGGCAGGAATCCTTAGCACACAGGACCTGTACAAACCGATCGGTAGTCCCTTAGTATTAGCGTATGTGGACACAAAGCGAAAACAGAAACAAAAAAGGTCCAGCAAAAAATGTCTGCCGCCGCGCTATCTACAGCTCGCGATCCTGTCTCAAATACTGGCACGGCGCGTCTGTGGAGTCGCCTTCTTTCATTCACATACTTATGCACTATGAAAACTAACTGTTGAAATTAACTTGACATTTGAAATACAGTTCAGTTACTTTTTTCTTTGCGCGTCAGATTATAGTTTATTGTAGGTTTGCAACGTGCAGTAACCATGGATGATGTTCCGGTATTTATAGGGAAAGAAATAATTATGTTCAAATTCTCGATCATCACAAATTGTGTTTTATCATCTGAGACGAAATTATCTATTTTATAGCCTGAAAGCCTCTATTGCGGTGGACCTATGACTTGCACAGCTCCTATGAATCTGCTATAAAATTATCCATAAACAAAATTCCAAAATGAGTTGGTTTGCAAGTAAGTCCTTTAGAGCATGAGCCTTTTGTAATTATAATAGTTAGTGCCCTGATTTGTTAAATAGATATAATAATAAAAAGGTAAGGAACAAGCGTACTCCACGGGCGGCCAGTTCCGGGTCGGGCGGCCGGCGACCCAATAGAGCACCGCGCGTCCTGCGTCCCCAGCCACGTAAATCTACATCAACACGCTGTCCCCTTCGTTTTGTTCTCATTCACTTAAGGTTCCTCCCCGCGAGCCTTATTAAGGCATGCTGAATGACGGAGCCATCGGATAACTTTGAGTATACATCACCGCGGATCGCCCGGGATATACGTATACCGGGATATACGAGTATACCGAGCACCGGCCGGTATTGTTTCTGCCGAGATGCCCTGATAGTTTTGGAATTTGTTTGGAGAAAAGGAGCTATAATAAGTTTCAGAGAACGACAGTTTGACTTATATTAGTTAAGGTTTTTATTGTACTGAGAAACAAATTTTGTACAGTCGTGAACGAGACAGTTTTCCTAAGCACCGGATCCCTGACTATCGGTTTTATGGTTATCGTGAGATACTAATCGTTAACCAGTTTTAAATCAGACCTAACTCATGCAAAAGAATGATACCTAGCCTGTTAGGCTTCATTAATGGCTTGAAAATAACTGACACTATAATCCTTATCGAGAGACCTATAAACAGCAGGGGTGAGAAGGAAGGCTAAAATGCCGTACAAGCTGGACAAGTACACTCACGTAACCATAAGTAGTACTAATCTAATCAAATGTTCTCAACAAAGATTCAATCAAATACCCAAATATCGGATGTCAAAATAATAATAATCATATTATGTCGGAGGTTTACAATTCAAATTAAAAATGATCGAATACGTCAGAACCATGCGATCTAGTTTAGGCTGAGTAGACACGAATTTCAGCCCGATTTTGCGCGGGAAAATAACCTGTCAGCAGCGGATGACACGGCTGGAAGCGGCGCGACGGCCGCGCGTCCCGTCACTGTCAATCGCTTTGTGTGAATTCATAGCATTTTCGTACTGGCGTATTCTCACGTCTATGCAGACTACGGCAAATCGCTCTTATTTGTGTCTAATGCAGAAGTTTTAAGTGGGAGTACTCACTGTTTGGTTGGAGCACAATGAAGCAAGATACGATACTTCTTTATCGTATCCACCACATATTACCATACGGTGGATATTCAGCCTAAGCTTTGGGCAAATTTTGGAATTCAATGAATCGGGTCGTATATTTATTTTTGGTTCAATAAAACGAGCCGGTCTCATAGTTCAATTGGTCGAGCATTTATCGAGAAAGTGGTTTAGATCTGGATTCAAATTTCTGACGGAGCAAAGTTTTTGGATAGGGGTGTTTACAAGTGACAAATTAACATTGCTGAGTAGTGGGCATTCATTTAGTGTCATTAGAAGAGTATGTGTCCCGTGAAAACGATTCTATCTTATTTGGGAATGTATGTAAATGTGTTATAATAATTGGTCCTAATCTGCCCTAATCGTTTATCGTCCGCTGTTTCTATAATCTTTTTGGCAAGGCATCGCTTATCTAGAAAACTAAAGCGTTACAATGGATTCCTCATTATTACCGCAAAACACTTTTCGCGTCCTCTGTCGCCAGTAACAAAAGCCCGTTAGAACTGTTTGACGCGCGCTGTCAGCTGATGTTGACGGCGCATCAACGGCGGGAAGCGCGCGTGACAGCTGCCGATAAGATTCGATGTTTGTGCTCGGATTGTGATGCGATATTTTTAGACATCTCGGCTTCCGATCTAGCTCGTGAATGGTTCGATAACTTTCGCTTTTTACACTTGTAAACGAACACATAGGGAAAGTATGCCGATCATTTAATTAATCTGCCTAATATCCTGTCGTCTTCAATTTATACACATAAATTTTATTTAAGCTACGCATGTAACTTTTCGTCATTTAGATCGGTCTTCAGCGTCATCATGGTCGTACGAAGATAGCTACAGATATAAATGACCCACCATTAATATTGGTTCTCGTTTTGATTGACTTGAAATCCGTGTAAAAAATCTTTCCTATAGTATTATCCTAAACCCATGCCGGCATACTAGGATTTCCTAAAAGTGCCACAGAAGCAGTCCGTTTGGTCACAAGATTTAAATGAGGATAGTATTATTAATAGGCAATATTATTAATTCTTCAATGTTATTATTGCCGTTCGCGAAAGTCTGCCTAGCTACTCGCAGTTGCCACACTCTTGCTTGATTCAGCCGCCAAACAACTCGGTGTGTTCCGGGTGGGGACTCGAGGGCTAGTTCTGATTTTTAATTTTTCTTTCTTCTTTCTTTGTTGGCTGACAATTAATCCGTAATTCATTTCAATCGTCAGGTCCTTTGTCGGCTATTTACATAAAAAATAAACTTCTGACAGCTTTTACACAAATTCAAATTCACATAGAGTACATAGACTTGGTAACTGCAGAAACGGCCACGTGCATTAGCATTTATTAAAAAGGGCATTCTATGACCTCGAAGAACCCGAGTTATAACACGAAAAAGGTGGTACTAAATATATAAAAGGCTCACGGCCAGTTAGTAAAGCTTCAATTTAGGGAAACGTGTGTCACGTTAGGAGAATTTTTGAAGCGTCTAAAATAAGCCATAAATGGGGTGCAAGTACAATAAAGTTAACCAGTAACTCAAATTGCACCGACTTACTAAATTAGCGTTTTGCTTAACGGGAAACATAACGTAACATGGAAATATAAACCGTGGTCGTTTAGATTGGCTAGCAAATAATTTATCGTCCGTTTAAAGTTATAAAGTCAATTCAGGCCAAGCGGCAATCACTCTGCAGGAAAACTTGATTTATGCTAACGTAGCATTGAACACAATTTTACCATTCATTTTCATAACATTTATTCAAATTGTGATTAATGTACCTACAATTTACAATTGATGAACGTTGTGAACATAGTGTCCCAGTGTTTTAGGTTTGGATCTGAGCACGGCTTTAATCTATATTGTAACATTCAAACATTGATAGGTGACTTCTAAACGAATGTTCCCCGTTTACATTGAACTGTGGACCGATATTTTATGCATAAGGATAGCATAGTCTATGTAGTACTTACTCTGTACCATTGTAGTACTGTGTAGTATCCCTGGTTAAATTCTTGGTTTAGCTATTAAAATATACAGTATTCTTTTTCTCCTTCATAACCATCTTTAATAATTCTTTTCTTATACGGTGGGATGGGTTTTTACTCGATGTTGTTATAGAAGTAATGTACTTCCCACGTTACGTATAACTTATTCAAGAGAGTTAGGACATTTTTTTGTATATTGTCATTATAACTAGCCACAGTAATAACTATGCAACTACGAACGTAGAATAATAACGCTTGCAATCGCAACACATACGTAATGTGTGACCATATCAAGAAAGTTTTTAAAAGCTTAATGTTGCCATATATGGAAATAAAGAAATTTCCCCATACCGATTAGGTACTAGTTTTCATTGTTAAAAAAAACATTTTCCATACTTGCATTATAACACCTGTTCTTTTTATGCCCCACTTTCGGCCAACATGATATTAAGCACCGTCTAGGCGATGTAAGACTGTCTACAAACGACTTATTTAAAGTTTTAAGTAATTTCGCTTAAAATGACAACCACAACAAAGTTTCATAAAACTGAAAGCAAAATAATGAGCACACTTCGAACATTTCTCATTCATTTTAATTACCATTATGATGTTAATGAATTATAACCATGCAGTTGGGAATAAAAAATTATAAAGGAATAAGTCAGTGTACAAACTTGGATACATTTACTTATTGATAAGTCACGGCATTGACTTTGACGGTTTTGGCAATATCTAACCGCTTATCTCCGATTGTTTTGATCGAAAGTTTTGAAATTACTATATCTACCTACAATTAACTTTATTTTTTTTATTTTTGATTATCTTACTTGGCATAACATTTTAGTAGGTAGAGCATATGAAACTTAATATTTAGATAAATTAATAAACAACAATATCAGTTTATTATTTAATGATTTATCACTTTATACAGGCATTTTATAGTTTACTTATAAAAATGAATTAATATGACACACTACGATACTAAACATTTCTAAAACATGATGCTACTAGCCGATATCTAACTCAAATAACTTGCTCTGCGCACTACAGTCTATAAGTCATATTTCGGACACCAAACCATCGGATTTTAAAAACACAAAACCCAACATATTCTATATTTTTAAATCCAGTTGTCGGTTGCCAGTGCATAGTTATTGGATGCGCGTTTATAGCATGCCTTAAATGCGCTCACGTACCTACATATAGGGCGTAGTATATACAATTTATACATATATTGTTGTGTACCATGTTACGCACTATGTAATAGACAATAATTAGCACTCTTTACAATAATAATTAGCATTCCTCCCAAGGAATATCTCCTGCCTCGCATTGCATAAGCATCGCATGTTTAATAAGTAATTCACACTCGGGACCCTTCGATCTTTTAAACCGCCGATCAGCCAACTAGACCACATAGACCCATAGTAACGTTATAAAATAAGCAAATCGATCGATCATACTTCGACTATGTCTAATTTAAAGTATAATTTGAAACGTTAAAATAAATACTGCATTAAAAGAAATCAATTAATCAAATCGAATCTGTATCGCAACACGTAACAAACTCATTTATAAGTTAAAAAAATGTTGACTTGTGCAGTCCGTCAACATTTTCTTTATCTCGGCCTGATCCAGCTTGTTTTACATAAAAATGGAGATTTAATTATGTATCTTGTAATTCTTGTACTATATCAGATGAATGGTTATAGCTATTTAATGAGGTAAGGAATATATCACACAAGAGTAATTGAAACATTGTTGCAAAAAATAATAGCTAACATTACGTAGCATAACGAATTAAGGCAATTGAGGGATTTAGCTCGTATGCGCTTTACCTGTTTCTGAAATACATAAATATTAAGTTAAAATTTACCAATGTTTTGTATTTACCAAGAAATATTCTAATTGAAAAAAGTACTGCACCAATTGGTCTGAAGGCGCATATCCAACAATCTTAGAATCCTTGTAGAATTAATACATTCCATAAATCTAATGATTTATGACTCAACTGAGTGAGCTAAATTATCTTCCGGTGTAACGTTACTTTGACTCCAATTACAAAGTAGAACAAATTATCTTTATTGAAACTGTACCTTCTTGATTGCAGAAGGATTTAAAGTTTCTTTTATACACAAAGTCATCTATTCTATCTCGATTTAATTCGAGTAAATAATCGACAAATAAGTCGATTGGACATCTGATTGTAACTGGTTACCATGAATTGCTGGTCAAGAAATAAAAGGGAAGAAAGAAACAATGTAGGTATAACTAAATTCTAATACTAGGGATCAGAATTAGTTATTCTCACGCTTTACATTCGCCCTTAAAGCATGGTACACACGTATTTAAGTTGATATTAATCGGCACAGTGGAGCGGTAAGAATGATGAAGAATGATGAAGAATGTAGGTACGTATATCTGGAACAGGCCACTTGGTTTATCCAATCACCACCACATTCGGCTAGGTAATATTTGTGGCATAGCATCACTGTCTACTGACAGGCTACTGCCTGGCCTACATTCGGCATACCTTCTACAATTTCATTTTGGCTTCTATTCGAGTTGGTGTGCGTGCATTCGGCTACACTAAGCTTTTTCCTGAATTTACATTCACATAATATTCGATTTTACCGCGCAGTACCGATCGGTGCCGGACCGTAAATATGTGTAGCACGCCTTACAGTCTGTGAGCATGCTCTTTTTCAAGCGATGTGCAATGGGCGATATATTGCGTTGTCGGTCTGTCGGTTCGTCGGTCCGTACACGGCTCACTAGCCACAGCCGCAGCCACTACATCCTCACCGCTCCTGTCAGTCAAACGTCATTGTTGCGCTCGTAAATTATGACGTTTTTTATGCGTCCGCGCACGCAAATCAAGGCCATAGACTAAGACATAGGCAGTAACACTTTTAAACTATAGTTGTTTAGTTGGTACTATGTGAGTGATTTTATATGTTTATACGGTAGCGACTACGTACGTCAAAATGTAGTAGCGACAGTATTCATACGTGCTTCATTTTGTTGTGTCATTATCGCAGGTGTGAATAGACAGTAAGACGTGCCGATTAACATACTGTTCTACATTTAATTTGCTTAATTTAAAATATCGGGACGTAACAATAACATTATGCAATGCAAAACTTTGTATACCAAGAACGTACACCTACATTAATTAGCATTCTTTTTCACATACGTGAGGTTGTACAGAGGCGTGTAATTCGTGTTAAAGATATGTTAATTACGAATTTTCAAATATCACATTCGTTGGGAGTTTCCTGTCTAGACCTTACTAAGGCGAGCTGTTTAATATCTAATATGACCCAGGGGAGACGGAAACTTAAGCAACAAATAGCCATGTTTTGTCAAGATACGTCCAGACGACATTCAGTTATGTACACAACTTGGAGGGGAACCTCGTCATTTTTGGATAACCAAGAAATCCTTCATAAATATTTTTAGATCGATTTTAATATACATGACTTCTATGGAAAACGACTCTACAACATTAATAAAGAATACTTATAACATTGATTGCTGCCTCTAATTTGAAAACTGTTAATTAAAATATTGTTTCCTGACAATTCGCTTGTACGATCTCAGAGATATAGTCCTTCTGCAACAGATCAGTTTCTCGGCTTAGTCTATGGCTGTATGCCTCTCACGTACGCAAGGGTGGGCAAAGCCGGCCTATTAGCATATTAATTATCGAATCCCCGACTATCTAGTCATGCTCCTTCGCGTGACTCCACCAGCTTATATGAGGCCTCCACGAACATCACCAGTTAGACAGATTAATCAATTTCTGTATTGCTTAGGTAAAAACATCTGCTTATTAATGATGCAAGGAACTCGATTAGAATATTTGCGATGACTATTAACTAGCGAGTAGGTACTCTGTGGTGTCGGTTCTTAGCGCTGGCGATCATCTTTTTTGCATTAATTAGGTACAGTGGAGGGTTTGATTTCTAGTATTGTTCGCGATACGATAATCTATGTTTCACGGTTATTGAGTCTGTGTTGTTCCGTTTGTGGGATTTTATAAGAATCGAGAATAGAAGTTGCGATTCCACCATATGATAGTAAGAGTCAGTCAAAAAACTGCATAAATCAACTAATAATTTTACATACCGATATGTGGTTTGTAGTATCTCTCAGGAGCAAAAATTGAATAAAAAATCAATAATGAACTGATCACGAATGCCAGTAAACTGTAGAATACGAGCACTTAGGCCCTGCGATGCATTCACGACCATCTACTAGTTCAATAAAAACTCAGAATTAGTAGCTCTGCGCAATCATCAAGTCAATAATCATCACGATCCACATTCCTCAGCGCGAAATTGTATTTTCTTGAGGTTGTTTCCTCCGCTAGTACTTATGATCCCGACAATTAGCAACAAAAGCAGATAGTCTTACAATCCGGCCAGAAGGAGTGCACTGTTTCTAACTATCAGCGGGCAAAGTAGCTAGTACAAGTGGTTGCGAGCTGTAATCTGCGCGCCGTCGCCAATAAATTAGACTGCGGCCATAAACATGCGGCGTCGAAGGTAACCTCGTCATCTGATACCGCGGACATTGTCATGGCGCGTGCGCGCTCTCACGCGCGTCACGGCAACGATATTTTTTTATTTTGAGTAATTACCGTCGCTCATGGACTTTAGTCACACCATAGATTTCGTTGATGCAATGCATGCCATGTACTAGAGGAGAAAAAATAATGTGTTGTGTGGTTTTTAAAAATAATAATATCCACTAGTGTTAATGTTAATTATGATGATAGGATTATATTCTTACGTAAAGCACAAACGGTTTGCCAGACTTCTTAACCGCCTTCATAACCACCGGATCTACCGACGCGGGAGTGGGATCAGTATTGTAGGCCGCATCGATACGGCCAATTCTAAATAGAAATTTTGTGTATTACGGATACCGAAAACGCTCAATAACTTTAATGCACGAAAAATTTAACATAAAAGTAGTAATACTTCTATTGATTTCACTTATCTATTAATTATGCTTTTGGTTTTGTTGTCAAACCTTAAAATTCGAGACGACGTGAACCTTGTTCGCGAGTATTTGTTGAATGGAATTAGTAGACGGTTTGTAGAAAATTTAGGCGGATGAAGATTGTAGTGCACCCATTACATTGTGAATGGGAGACCCGCGGAATTTGCAAAAAATCCATTTGAACGTCAAATCGATATCAGTGGACGGTTAGTCCGTGGAGACGAGTGCGGCGGCCAACAGGAGCGCTCGGGTGCCGGGCGGCAGCGGCGATCGCTCGCCGGTGGCAGCGCGGGCGCGCCGGACGATAGCCGTTAGTTGTGCAATGGCGATCGGATTCCATCGGCACCGACTGCACCGGGATTACTTACTGCTCCTATCCCTCGAATGCGAAACAAATACTACTCTAAATTAATGATTAAACTTAATCCGTCTTATTATTGTTAACCGGAGTGGGGTAGCGTGAGACCGCACGGGTTAAGGTTCGCATTGGCAACACTGACGGGGATAAAGCCGATGAACCATCGAATAAAGTAATGCAATCATTCTTATTTGAATGGAAAATAGACAAATGTTACGATAATTCTTAATTATTCTCATTTGCATCTTAAAATAATATGTAGAAGAGAACTTGTAATATTTACCTATTTTGAGTATCCCCCCCCAGACCCACATAAATAAGTACATTCACAATCATCATAATCTCTTGAAATATTAAAAATTTGTTGCACAGCGTTATCCAATTAGAGGAAGGTACGAGTAATTGCGGTCCGTAGGGCATTCGCAGACATCGCTCGGCGAATAATAGACGTTGTCCAGTCGATCGAGCCGCTGCGACCCAGCAATGCGCGTCCGCACGTAGCTGTACAAACATGTGATCGATGTGTTTATTGGAAGTGAATTAATTGCGGTACATTTTGTAACGAACGTACCTTGAGTATCACTATTGTAACTCGTAAAATTAATGTTTACAATTTATTATTATTATATTTCTTTAAATCTACATATTAGTTTAACCGATTTATTAGAGATAAGATAACATGAAAAGTTAAGGACCAACAAAAACACAAGACGTAGCTGGCAGAAATGAAGTGTAACTAAGTTCAAACCGACTTCCTTTTGCCAGCCAAGAGATTAAGTAAATACCAGCGAGTCGTTTGACCTCAGTTGCCAGCATCCCGCTAAAATCAATATTTAAATAATGTTTTAACATGTTTCCACTATAATCTTCGAGTCCGGGAAAAAGAGGGCTCCTCGCTTTTTTAGGGCTGGTAATGCGTCGGTGACACTGCAGCTGCAATGTTCATGAGTCGAAATGATAACATGCCTTCAGGTTGGAAAACAAAATTAAGAACATAAGTAAAAGTGACTGATTGTCACTATCACGAGAAAAAATATGTGTTAAAACATAATATATAGAAAAAGTGCAAAAAGATTTTATTCTGCGTCTTCGTTGAAGTGTCGTCCGCTCCAACATATTTTGGTCCTTCGAGCCGGATATGAACCAGCGACTTATGGATTAAACCACCGTCTTTATCATGTGTTCCATCCCTTATTTAAACATGACGAAAATTGTGTCGTGATGAGCATGCCAAGTATCATATTTAGTTTTAGACACGTATGTACTGCATCTAAATAGAATAAACCGTAATGAATGCTACGAAAATAGCGAACGACGAATATGTAAGCTGTCATAGGCAAGCGCGTGTGTTGAACTGGGCAATAAAGAATAACCAGTCGCAAGGTTGTAACGAAACAATTAATTAAACAATTTAATATGTAAAGCTAATGGCACGTTTAGCGGGCTCCGCGCAACCGACTGGGAACGAAAGGCATTCTCGTTGTTTTATTCTGTTTCCCCGCTGTTCGCGCATTGTGTGACGTGTGATCGCTGTAAAAATATTAACGTAAAAAATATATAAAGATGTTAATGCAAAAATTAATTAACCCTTACACTGCAACTGTAGGTCTTCATGAAGTTAGATTAATCGCTCGTTTATTTATACAAACAGAAAGCGAACTTTGCAATGGCCCGCGATAAAGTCGTTCTTTTCGCTTTGAAGATACTAAGTATTTTTAGATGAAATGGAAAAGATAAGATGGAGATAGAGAGTGTAAAGATAAGTGTTTAACAGTGTAACGCTACGAAATATATCGTTATTTGTTGTATGGGGGTTGCCTGGAGTCCGATAGGTACAACAACACGAGCCGAATTCCCCTGGTCACCGGTTCCTGTACCTACAACCCAGTTTATCTAGACGGTACTCATGTAAGGTGATGGGTTTTTCACGTGTCAGACCATTTGCCAATCTTCTTACTATAATCGACTGTGAAATGTTTTTACAAGCTTTTATTAAGTCTCATGTGTCTGATGTTTGACTGTAATTTTGTATGCATATGTATACGAAAATATGAAGAAATTTAAAGATATTACAGAGGAGGTCTTCTTCATTTCTACTGTATATTCCAGTGTGCAGGCATGAGTGACTAACGCGATAGTCGTATGTCCTTGTACGTCCGAATGATGACTTGGGTACATAACAACCAAAGCGGCTTAACGTGCTCTCAGAAACAAGAAAGCACTCAGCAATTACTGTCATACTCCCAATTACTGACCGCGCCCACAACTGTTTAACTTTGTCGATCACTTATTCTGAAGCCGTGGCGTGGAGCTACCGGTGCGACGTAACCTTCCATAATTATATGATTCAAACGTACCACTAAGTAACAAGGAACATTAGTAATGTTGAACTTTTACCTCAGCTGTCCCTTAATGCTTGTATGTCATGACGCGAGTCGTAAACTAACTTTAACTAATTACTTGTTAAAAAACTTAAGCGCATCGCGATCTGTTTATAAAACAATTATACTCGGACCTAGTCGGAGGTCTCAGAATGTCCGACTGACCGGCTGTCCGGCTGTCCGGACATTGAATCGTGAAGTGCTCAAGCGACTAATTATCATTTTATGACTTACTAATTAAATCGACCAGTTAGGTAAAAGGACTTAAGTCAACAACTACAGCTTATTACATATTTCCCGCTATTTTACGTCAGAAGTAAATTCAGCGGTATCGACATAATTATTTCCAATAAATTCATGTTTGAAGTAAATGTAATTAGAGACACCTGGTAGCCGGTAGTCACAAGTTCGGTGCATAACGAACCCGACACACGACTGCATTACCGTCTCTGTGTCGCCACGTCGCCATACAACGCAGGTGTCTTATCACAACGTCGAACCCGGCTCTGATGACCGATGACTAACGGCATACCACGACCGACTTGGTCATATATTTCACAATACCTTTTAGAGCCAAGGAACCTTAAACATAAAACAAGTACTCACATCAGTTACAGTGGTAACCTGTGTTAAAAATATATATTTTGACATTAACACAAAAACATCGACGTTTCTAATCATTCTCTTATTACGTTTATCATTTGGAGTGGACCTTCTTTTTGTATAACATATCATGAATGATATATAATTAATATATGCAAACCGAGTACTAATTAGGTCATTAATCATTATCATTAAGTCAGAGAGTACATCGTACTGGCCGTATTTACTATATTTTATTTTCACACTGAGTTGTGGCAGTTTTTCACCTTGAGTATAAAGAACGTTGATGTTTGGGATTGTGTTGGCCGACTGTCCATCAAGCCCCTGCAATTAACACTACACTTACTACTTAATATGTAGTACTGTTATGACCAAACAAAAAGCAAACTTACCCGCACATTGTATTGCAGCAAGCTGGCACATTCACAATTCAGATCCTATCCAAAGATTCCCGTTCACCTGGCTTCAACGCCAAACGCATATTAAGAAATAAAATTTTACGATTTAAATTTAAAAATTCAACTCGTACGCATGCCTTTTGATTATTGTAAGTTCCGCAAAATGTCAGTTACCCACTTTTATATGCAGATCGCAGATAAAATGTTGCATTTTGCAATTTGTTTAGCAAAACAGCGCGTGGGGACACTTGTCAATTAGGGCTCGTCCATTGCGGACGTCATGCGATGGACATTTGTGGAAAAAATAACGCCAAATGAAGTGTAATTAATGCAGGCATGCACCGCCAGCGCATTTTATATTATAATAGAAACGTGTGCGGACTTCGTAAGTTTTTGTTCGTTAAACTATCTATTAATGTCTGGTTTAGTTTAGATATTAATGTTAAACTTCCGCGCGCGTGCCTTTATATTGAGCGAAGTGAGGTTCGACGGTAATAAGTTGATACAGTTGGATGGCGGACGCGAGACTTACCCGCTAACTGAGCCACGCACATGTCGTCTATCGAGTTACCGTACCGTTCGGGCTAATTAGCTGCAGCATGAAAATACGTAGACCCTTTTCAAATGGAAAGGCTGTTCCGTTTGAGGTCCAACCAACTCTCGGCCGAGCGAACCCCGAGACACCACATGTAATAATATTTGTGATACAACTAAATAATTCAGTATCCATTATAATAGCTGAAGCCGTTATTTATGATGTTATACAATATGTTATTTCTCGCTTCAAATACATTTCATTTGTTAGCTTCGGGAATAAGGTCGGTATAGATAGTTAATGAACTAAACGCGTATACCTAAGGAAAGTAAGTGTCTATCAGTCGTTTCTCGAGCCGTCCTGCATACTGTCACTCGTTTTCAGTGTTATGACTGGAACGAGTCCACGGATTTCTTATATATTCCTGTAAGTAGATTAAATTTATTTAGAATTACCTCCACTTTAAAGTAATTATATGTTTACTTATATGAACTAATAAATCATTTTTTTAACACACTGATTCGTGTACAATTTATTGTTTAATTTCACTAACACAACATAGTTGAATGTATTGCAAACGAGTACGAAGTACCCGTTAAAGATTCTCACAAAAATTATATCGGTAGGTGCCTACCTAATCGTTGCTCAAAATCCTGCAGTCACTTTTTTGGTTAATTTGTAGTTGTAGTCCGAATTACATTGATATATAATACAGAGGTTTTAATTGACCAAATTTACAAATTTAAACTGAACTCGAGATGATAATCCGACTTCGATTGGTAAAGTAAAGATATATAAATCTATAGTTATTTATTATTAATTTGACGATTAAATACATAAATGTTCATGAACACTTTTTCAATTTTCTTAGCAAGAAGATAAATACGAGTACTTAATAGTTGACATACATAGATAATGAGGTAGGTAACGTAAGTTGGCATGCACGGCACGTTTCGTCATTCGCCGGTCATTAATCAGGGGATAAACGGCGAGTTATCATCGTCATATAAACAAAACTTATCATCGAGCCCTGCCTGCCTTCCCGCGACCTTTGAGCACCTGCCGGACCACACGGGCGCGCCGGCCGCCGTCACCCCACCACGGAGCCCCCGCGAACACTAACGCCTGAGGCCGTGCCGCTCAAATCTCTATACGAGTTGCAAATTAATTTTAGGGCTACAACTCAGATTTTGTTAATGGTACCGACTCGTTCATAAACATATATTTTACATTCGTACTATGTTACCACATGTATGTGTAAACGAAAAAAAATCTACCCCTATTACACAATAATCTAGGCACGTTTTATTTAATTTTACATATATCTTTGTTCCATACGGGACGGCCCCGTAGCCTAATTGGTAGAGATCCTGCCTGCAAAGTGAGTAGTCATGGGTTCGATTCCCGGCCGGGGCAGATACTTATGTGACAGATAAATATTGACAGATGTTGTCCATGCCACCCGCGACACAGGGAATCCTACCGCAGGGGTATGAGTGTGTTAGCGTTTATTATCATTATTAAATTATAATTTTATATTTCTTTTCCAGG
>DWPA01000525.1:0-24198 GCA_018251375.1 Calpodes ethlius
GAGAAACATTTATTATTATAATAATCTTATACGTACAAGAACAACTAGGTTTTACGACAACGTCAGACAGACAATTCTTTTTTATTCTTAATTTTCTGACATTTCTCTAATAGCTATGAAACCACTGACCGTTATAAGTAGTCACTTCCGATATTTCACATCCGTTACTAGAACGTTACTTGCACTTAGCTGACTAGGAAAGAATCAGTTAACTCGCTTATAACAAGCTTTCCTTCATTGCAACTTAAATGGAATTAACTCTATATGATCTTATGATTTGGTAATTCTATGTTGATGTGATAGGCAAGGCAATTAAATAAACCTTCAAATATTCAAAAATCCTGCTAGGATCGGATTGAAGACAGAACACAACGATTGCAACAGCAGAAACGTGGGACTATAACTTAGCCTATGCTAACATCCTCCATATTTCGACAGGATGCATCACGAACAGTAGCGATTAGGTTATATCGAATGATGAATGCAGTATTCTATCCCGGACCTATAACGTTTGAATTGGAGGTACAAAAGGCCTCACACATCCTGTCGTCACCTCTACCCCTTCACTTATCCGCACTAATGCAACATGGTACGGCAGCTGTGACAAGAGACCTGTCTCTTTGACTATGACCGAATTACGCGTAACCTTAGAAACTTTATTCAGAGCCTTTAATCTTATCAAAACATCAGTAATCCTACATTAACAAACTTTCTTTATAAAAACCGTTGACCCGTTTCCCTCGCCGTCACGTAACACCAATTTGTCGAACGCGCAACGTGTACTTGAATATCGTATAATAAAATTCCAAAATCTCGATTCAATTTTCTACACGATAAGCTCAATATCGTGCATATTTTATGAGGACATAGGTTTTTTTCTCACGACATATTTGGCTACTGGCTTAAAAATGTTAATGACTTTATTAAATTCATTAAAGGTTATGGTACAAAATTTAATGAAGTTATTTGATGTATCTAACCGTATTATATGACGTGATAGCCTAGTGGTTCGATCATTTGTTTCCTGAACATGTGAGAGCGAGTTCAAATCCTACACGCACCTCTAGTTTTCAAAAAGTTATGAGCGTATTACAAGTAATCATCACTTGCTTCGGTTAAAGAAAACATCGCAAGGAACCAGTACACCTGATAGTTCTCTATAATGTTCTCAAAGGTCTGGCAATCCACATTGGCCAGCGTGGTAAACTAAGCCTTTACCCCTCAAATTATGAGAGGAGACCCGAGCCCAGCAGTGGTACAGGTGTGAATTGTAATGATGACGCTGAACCGTTTTATAAGCCGTATTAAGAATACTTTGAATGGTGACTCTAATCCCAGCCGGCATTATATTGTAAAACGCTACAGAGTCTGACTCGCTCGGTGCTTGTCTGGTTAGCTATCACTATTTTGTTTCCGTCTGCCGCTAAACGACTCGTTGTGTTCCAGTTATGGGGTCGGGAGCCAGATCTTTATTTCTTTTTATTTTTTTAGACAGAAACGCATCTGCGGTACCTTTGGTGTCTCTGATTGTCTCGAATGTAGCTACTTACTATCAAGTGAAGTTGAGCTCGATTAATGGTTACTTATAAATGCATTAAGCATATTCTACTATATTTTAATGTAAATAGTTTACAAATGAAATAATTTACTATTTGATTGTACGAACATGGTTAACGGTCCCTTCACATTAGTAGCAATAAAGCCACCGGCCAAAAAATACATACAAAGTCATTGAAAATAAAGTCGATGAAAAATTATATGGCTTTTAGTAAAGAATGCTAAAAGAGTATAACTGAGTGTGAAACGGTCCAGCGACCTCTACAAAAGGGACCGTTCAGTTCTACTGTGATGCAATACTATTAGGGTAAGATGGCTATCGCTAACGAAAGTTCACTTTCAAAGACACCAGAAGGAGTAAATAGGAGTGCAAGTAAGTGTATGTACCGAATATTTGGACACACAAATGTATTACTTGTCTGATGTGTTATAGGATTTGGTTTGAGAATTATTTGTAAACATAACGCATAAATTCTCCGAAGCAAAGCGAGTGCGGTTACTAGTTAAAACACTCTTGCAGGTGGAAAGGTTTAAAATTTCTGAATAGACCGCTGTTTCATTCGAATAAATTATAAACCATTTCAATTATCCTCTTTCGGTCGAAAGCGCTTTCATTTCATCAGTTAGGTTCACTTTTACGGATTTTAAAATGAAATCCAGATTTAATTCACTTAGTGATTTATTTTTAAACAATTTAATTGATTAATAACAGCTTTGAAAGTTATTACGGTGAAAAACAAATATATGTACAACAATGTCATTTTAAAATCATAATATCGAATATTGGTTAGTTGAAAAGAATTTCTAGTTAGGTACCAGTCGGTAAGTTACTTCGGAAGCCTTTGGGAGTAAGTTAAATCATGAATAAAATTCATCATTTAGCTACTAATCGTGTTTTATGTGCGTTTCTGTGACACGGAAGGCACTTTAAGCAGGCGATCCTAGTGGAAAACAACACTCTGCACTCGCTAAGCTATTCTTGAGGGCAGCATAAGTTATATCATTTCTAATTTACACCAACGTTGAAACCAACCAACGTAACCAACCAATGTAACCAACCAAAAGAGGCTCGAGGCATTCTCTAGCTGTGGCGAGCTCTATAAAAAGTTAGTACCTAGATCCAGTAGAAACCAGTTCGATAAGGACGTCTTTAACATATTGGTGAAAATGAGGAATCACATTTGCTAGGACCAGAGCTGTACCGCAGAAGTACGAAGTAAGTATGAAATGCTGCGTCCGTCGTTGCAGTAAACGCTTTTATACTAACCTGATTGTAGAATGTATTACTATAAAAAGTTCGATGAGTTTTTAGAGCATAGACATATAAAGTCTTGACGGTTCGGTTTTTTAAAATCATGATGGCTTAATGATTAGTATAATTGATATCGTGTACTCGCGATCACACACACACAAGTTTAGTAAAGTGTTCTTTTTTACAATGAAATGTAACCGATGATTATAAAAATATGGGGATATTTGTTTTTTCCCATAATTGACAACATTTTCATCTTCCTAAGGTACCCTTTAAACGCTTCTTCGAAATGCTTACATATTACGTACGGCTGTTGTATTTCTAAGAGTTCTACGTAGCAGAAAGAAGAATACAATTGGTTATGTATTGATGTGTATTTGGTTTGTGTCATTTCTTGATATGCTGTGCTGCATAAAAACAAAAAAATGATTTACCTTTTTAAATAATTACTCGTTAAATTACGCAGACTATCATAATGTACTTTTTACCGAGACTTCAAATCCGTAAAAATTATTAAGTTGTTTACTCCTAAAGGTTTATATATTTAGAAATCAGACTTACTTGCTTATCTTGGTTGAGGAGTGAGGAAAAGCTCCTAAATCCTGATTAACGTCGTACATTTCCTGAACTACGCAGAATCGAGTTGTAACTTAGAAATGTAATAACTGACATTTAAACTGTAACTGTTCTTTCATTGCAAATATAATGCAAACATAAACTGATGTTTATGTCTGTTTCATATTTGCCGTACACTTGAATGTCTTTGGATTTCTAGATACTTTTTAAAATTTCATTGCATCCATATAAAGTTACGGTGGGCCGCTAGTTTTCTTTGTAAATTGACTTCGTGGGAATGGAATTCCCACTCTCCATCTTCAGTCTTGGCCCATGATTGAGGACCGTGATACTGACGCGAATCGTTTCCATGAGTAGAGTGTCGTGGAGTGCCGTGCTAACTGGTATCCCATCATCTTTTAGGACTACGGTTCCGAAAGCTCATATTTAATCATTCGTTTTTATTATTTCCATTTCATTTTTAATCCCTAAATTAACAATAACATTATTAATATGAAAATAAATATACTGTCACTGGATTTGTTATTAGTCAAATGGTTTTCAGTTTCAAAACAAAGAAATACAGTTTATGCTTCTCTATTATTGTAAGTAAACAAAAAATATGTAATTATGAAATAGATCCAAAGATGTACGAGGGTATAAATTTAGTAAGAAAATTTAGCAAGATGATAGTCTTAGATTGAAAGCGAAAAGCGAAAAAAACAATACACGACAAACACTACACGACACTTCGTTGCTTATAGTACGAGAATATTACCCGCTCATTATGACATTATAATTATCGCAATACAACTTGTGTCTCAGAAAACAGTACAGTAAGAAAAAAATAACACAGCTAATTAAATTTATAAATTAACGTTTAATTTTCATTCGAAAACAATGACAGACTGCTTGTTCCCCCAACAAAAGGTTTCCTTCTCTTTGTTCTGTAGTAACACAATAAAATAAAATTTACAAAAGATTTAAGTTAATGCAAATTTGAAAAAAATTCAAATTAAGCGGACCTGCTAATTTGCTTTCCCGTTAGAGAATGAATAACGGGGCTCGCTCGCTAATGTTTATTTGGTGACAAAAGCAATCAAGACGTATTTTTAAGCGAGTTCAACAAAGGTTCTGTATTCGACTTGTATGTATGTATGTATGTTTGCATGACTGCGATGTACTCAAATACTACTGATCCGATTTATAGGCAAATTTTAGATACAGTTTTTGTATAACTTTCGATATAACGAGTTGTTCGCGTGAAGAAGTAGCAGACAGTTATGCAAAATATGCACAGTTTTTTCATTTATGATATTCATCATCATCATCATTACAACCCATAACTATCCTACTACTGGGCTCGGGTCCCTTCTCACAATATGAGGGGTATAGGCTATAGTCTAGCAGGCTGGCCAACTGCAGATTGGCAGACTTCACCTTCGTGAACATTATAGAAAACTCTCATATGAGTAGGTTTCCTCACGATTTTCTTTCACAGTGACAATTAACTTATAATACTCGAATAACTTTTTTGAAAATTAGAAGTGCGTGCAAGATTCGAACTTACTCCCCCACGTTGAGAAGACCAATATTCGATCCACTAGGCTATCACTGCTTTATAATATAAGCATGAATTATTCCCTGCTAAATATTTTTAAACAACCTTTTTCGTACAACAATATTTATTTACAATATTTATTTCTCATATTCCGCATTCCGTGTACACGTTACTGTTGTTAGAACTTTGTATAAATGGGTGCAAATTAATAATATTGTTTATTATGGACCGCAAGTGACGGCCTGAGCTTGTAATGTATGACATAAGCTGATGCATTAAGGATAATATACGTACAGCGCTTATTCAAATAGACTTTGTAGATGGCTTATGCAAGTATTTAGCTTATTAGTATAGATCCAGGACTGTAATAAAACAATTTGATATTAACAACATTCACGAAAATATTAATGATTTTATATGGGAAAAATTTGACCCCGTAGGCTAATTGGTAGTGACATGACATGGGTGTCATGGGTTCGATTCTCGGCCGGGGCAGATATTTATGTGACAGATACTTGTTCTCTGGTCTTGGGTGTTAGTGAAGTGTTATTTGTGTTGTCCATGCCACCCGCGACACAGGGAATCCTACTTCGGGGGTATGGGTGTGTTAGCGTTTATTTAATTTAGTATTTGCGTTTTGTAATATAAAGCTTCTCAACCATTTATCCCTCTGTCTGTCAAACAGGCTAAAGGCAATGTCAACAAGAAGAACTAACTGCCGTGCACATTTTTTCACAAACTCAATCGACCTACGTTCAATAAAAAAGGACACCGTGAGAAAACGTACACATCTGAGAGTGTTCATAACGTTCGCATAATGTTCTCCATGAATCATGTGAAGTCTGTCAGTCTACACTTGGTCACCTTGGACTATGGCCTGTACATCACATTGACAGATTGACCTGAACTTAACTGGGTCAGTTATAGATTGTAATGAATGTTGTATTTAGTTGGACTATATACTGAATAAATTATTGGCACACTTATAGCTAAGAAAAAGGCGAAAAGTTCAGTATCGTTTCCGTCCATCTGTCCGTACGGGGGATTCAAATCCGTTTTAAGTTTAACTTTATTCCGCCCCGCATTCACAAACAATACTCAGATATCTTATAATGAAACAGAAAGAAAAGATCGATTGTTTAAATCACTTTCTTCTTCGCTCTTGGCTTTTGAACAATACCAAAGACAAAGATGGAATTACAAAGAGCAGGTCCTTTAATTTTTCTTCACTGTGAGAGCTCATAGAATTGGTCGTGAATACAGGGTAAGCCACATGGGGCGAATTGGCTCGCAGCGATTACCATCGTACCAGGAATACGCTTCATGTGACTTAAGCTTTATTAATCAGTTGGCCGTAATGCGTTCGAAATTCGAATACGAAATACGAAATGTCACTTTTCATATCAGCTGTAATAATACAGAATAAAAAAGGCGCGAAATATTAATCACTAGACGAATGAAAACATGCAGTCAGTAAAAGCCGCTGTCAGCGCTGCAGCGGTGCTGTAATTAGATTCCAGCTGTTTGAAGCGTCACTTCAAGCGTCAGCTAAACGTATTGTGAAGCGTTGACTGGACAAACCTTGCAAATGCAACAGGGCGATGTATGTTAGTGTTAACAGATTCAAAAAGAGAACTTATGGAAATGCTGGAACATTTTTCTTTGATAAACCAGTGCGTCGTTTGTGAAAGAAGAGTAATGGCGACAGTTTTGTACATCAAAATCAAGTTAGGTACGATGGTATGAAAAATGTATGTTTATGTAAACACAGTTGGTAGAACCCATGCATGCTTCGCCCAGGGAGGTATTAACGCCTCACCTATTTCTCTTATAGCAATTGTGTCCCATATGAAAGTTATTTTTAGTTGTCGGTTAAGCTTATATAAGAAGCGATCATCTATCCTCGGAGAATAGCAATGAATCTGTGATCACCTTAAAGTAGGATTAATTACTAACGATTACTAATACTTAATCCCAGAACAAACCTACACTAAACAGTCATAATACACTCCTTTTACGTATAAATAATATCAAAATGATATTCTTATTCTCACCTAATACCTATAACCTGGATAATTATCTACAGTCGTATTAGAATATCACAAAATAAAAAATAACAACACGGTCATAAAAAACAACGACTGTCATCAATATAACATAAATGTACTCACAACTTCATAAGCATTAAATAAGCCGTGAAAATAACTTTGGTAAGTATACAATATGATCGTATTCACATTTATATAGTAAAGTCATTTCGTTTGTTTACGCGAGCGTCAAAACACCTATCGTCGATATAAATCAATGGTAATCTTATTTGCTAGACGGAATCGAATATTTGTTTTTGTCCTTGTACGTATAATTACGAGGTGTTGGTATAAAGTTAGTATCGGTGCAACGTAGTAGATAAGAAAAAGTGGTACAACTTGTAATTGCATTGTGGTATATAAATAATGTTAATTGTCTTGAGCAATCACATCCTGGTTTTAAAATTAACTATGACTCAGGCGTGAACTATATTATAATCACGAACCCTACTACCATACCAATCATAAAACTATCAATTATCTACGTAGTACTATTACATATTCTAACTAATTTACTAGTCGAATTTTATCATTTCTAAGTCGATTTTTTTCTTTAACGGCAATAGCTGACCCTTGTAGATCATGACGATGTTCTACAACTTGTAATTAATATTGTAAATCGAGCTCCGTTCATAAAATAAACGTTTCATACAAAGCAAAACTTAGTTCGTAAATGGCATTAATTATAATTATGAAACAGGTTAATCTACTGTACGGCGAGTGAAAAGGGTAACAGCGCTACCTGGTATCAATCTATGCAAAATAAAAAGATTTCTTAAATCGTTTTATACGTCACAAAAAAATGATGTTTTTTTTTATTAAATCTGATAAATCTACATTTCAACCCGAAAATCTTGCTATTTTCATCAAAATCATCAAGTAATTTATCAAAATGTGCTTGTTTCATTGTCTGGCACTAACAACGTATTTTACTGTAATATCTCACGTAGATTTTCGCGTGTTTCTCACAACCACATTTAAATGCTCGCTATTCATATGATATAACACTAACTATATTTCAAATGTCGCATCGTGATAGCAACTAGCTTCAGTTAAAAAGGCTCCCAGGTAATTTTCGTAAGCAATTAGAAAGGAAAATGCCAAGGTAATTACTCAACGCTTTCCGACACTGCATTAAGGGAAACTGGATGAATAATTTTTCAGGGCAATTATAAATCTGTCTGCTCCTTGAAAGTGAATCGACCGATGAAAAGGAATTCCATCTTTAAAATCTACACAATTTTAAATATATAATAGCCCAAATGACTTACGCAATTATAACTATGTATTATAGATTATTTATTGTGTTTAATATAAGCCGTATTTGTTTAATTTTTGACAAATTTTTGAACAAACCATTTTCTTAAACCATTGTAAAACCAATTATATAATCAGAAAGAAAGTATTTTCGACTTTTAAACCTTGTAAAAATTTACGAATATTTCCGAAAATACTTCACAAATCATACGTATATATTAAATAATGAAATGTATAAATTTAATATAATTGATAAAATAAAAGAAGAATACGTTAATGACAAAGTGAATATAAATTTGAAACCACTATGTTACCTTCACTATGGCATTAGCATCAGTATCCATGTTCATTAAAGTTATACTCTTTATACTAGGACGTATCTAAATTAGATCTTAATCTAAAATGGATCTATAAATAATGGACAAAAATGAATATCATGGTATACTTTTAGTACCTAACAATACAACAGAAGAGTCAACGAATCCAATAAGACCAGTTCTTTGTTATATTTGATCACGCAAATTGAACATTTATACAAATGGAAAAATTCTTTTCTGAAACTATTGACTTTTTTATAGAATCAAGATAGATAATTCAACATCTGTAGCTAAATAAAATAGTAACTTATTCATGTCTATGTGTCATCAATGGGGATATTCGTTATAGACGCAAAAAAATAGATTTTTGGAACTTGTATCTTTTTGTCCTGTACCTTTGTTCCCGTTAATCTTAGAAACGATATGCAGATTGAAATGCAGTTTACACTAATGTATAGCAGGTCAAGGTAGATTTAAAGAACTCCTAAATAATAATATTCTTTTTTGATAAGTTCTAAATAATTTACAGTACTTAAGTGGTCACAAATAGACAGAAGGCGAGAATAACACGATTATAACTGATTTTCTAATGAATAAATACGTAGTTTTTTGAACGTTCGTCACATCAGAATCTATTGAATTCAGAAAGAATTCATCATCAAGAATTCTATCAAAAAGAATTGCTAGACATGAGCAAAAAATTGATTATATGAGCCTTTGTTTTATTGTGAAGACAATATTGTTATTTTGACTAACGAAATACTGATACTTAATATGAATAGAAAAGGTTAGCTTGAATTCAAGAACGTTTACGTCAATGAACAAGTAAACAACTATTAAAGCTGTTTAAAATTGATGGATATCTGATGATAGACTCCTTTGGACGTTTCCGTAACTCAGACGATAATTGTATCGGTCTTACTTAGTATCGATACCTGAAAGTCAGAAAGCGATGCATTCGACCTTCGGGTGTTATAAAAAGTCCTGAGTTAACCCCCTAAATTACGATTGCTAATGGGTTGAAGTCAATTGCGCCTACAAATCACGTACTTAATTACATCCCAGATTTACTTTGTCATAATAAATTACTGAATTGTATAACTTGGTACAACTCTTTAGCTTTATCGACCAACAAATCCTAAAACAGTTCCAAAAAGATCTGTAAGGGGCTTCGAAATTTGAACGATAACTTACAAGATAACAAGCTGAATTTAGGGAAAAAATTCGAAGCTCCTTGAACTTTCTGAACCGCAGTTTTCGTCCTCTCGAAGGTATAAATTAGAACTGTTATCTGTTTGAAGTTAACTTTCCTATCTGGATCTAATGGTTTGTTTTACGAGGTCGTTCTCTGAGTAAATTGAAATATAGAAAATACTTTCTTTACCTGCGTAATACTGGATAAAAATAACCTTAACCTTTGTTTAATATTTTTTTTTGTGTTTCTAGTTCCATATATTTTTATCTCCTATTCAAGAGTCTACAATGTTGCCAGGTAAACAATAAACAGGACAGAGGCATTTATGACGTCGCTGAGATCCTTACAATCAACCATGTTTTATTTTTAGAATATTCTGGCTTTAATGAGTTACTTACTTATTATTAGTCTACTTTGCAACAATCCGCTATTAAAATGTATGACGGTACATACTTTAAGACACGCGTCGTTATTTTTTTCAGTTGTGGGAGGGAGGAAGCTCCCACGCGTGTCTAAAAAGTGTATACCATAATACATTTTAATCGCGGATTGTTGCAAGTTAGGCGAATAATAACTTAATAAAAATGTCCTACCGCAAAGTGACGCCTGATCCTATTATCTACACAGTAATTTATTTTAGAGTCTAATAAATTTTTCGGTTACTTCTGTCGTAGCTACATTTCTGTTACTAATTATACGCGGGTATTTTACATCCTAAATATTAACTGTAGATGAATGCTATGTAACATCAAGTCTAAATGTACAATTGTTATGGGTTCAAAGAAGATTAAATTAATTATTTAACAGATTATACTTGGTTAGTATCATAAAAGGACGTCCTTTATAATGAAGTGAACGGTATAATAAATTTGAATCACATTTCTAAATCCCGGTCTTATTGCGCTTAGAATCCTCTAAACCTCTGACGCACCCCAGATGGACAGACGGGCAAAGTTACCGTAACTATTTCGGCAAAAAAACACAATTCAGTCTCAGTTCTTAGCCAGATTAGGCGAAGAAGAAGCTCTTATTCTATTTTCTTTAAGAGACCAGCTGTTGTTATTTGAAGTGTGAAATAAAGCTTACTTAAAGATAGCACCCGACTTACAGAAAATCCTGTAATGCTTGACACAAACTGAATTTAGCCAACAATTCTATCTCGAACGATTTCATCTCTTATACTTAAATGTTTTTGTACTTAACTGTTCTTGATTGTTTCCTGTCTTGAAAATCTTTTGTTCTTGAATTAACGATATGTTATTTTAACTAAGTTATTTGTACGCTGCCCATTCGGATACCAGATGCTGCATAATTATATGGTCAGTAATATTTCTACCTTTTTAATTATAATTTAGTTGTCGCAATGAATAAACCCGTTTCATTTGTATTACGGAAACCAAGCCACTTTTTTCTTTGTAAACTGCTTTATTATGTTAGAATGCGGTTAAATACACAATATTCTCTTTCATTCACAACGCGAAGGAAATAGCACGGGAAATAAAAAATGCGTAGCATATGTCAGATAATTATGCATTAGGTATTAAGTGCTCTTTTTGTTAATATTCTTAAGTAGACAGTTATAACTTTATTATTACTAAGTTTCAATATAATTATATATTTGGCCAGGGATTCCAACTGAATTCCCGTGAAAAGTTACGTGAAAGCTTGTATTGTATTTTAATATATCTTTATAGTAATTAACACTGTTAATTTGATAGAATAACCATCTCCATCTTACGGTTATATAAACCGGGCATATTCCAGCCTACTTTAGGGTCGTTGCAATGTTTCTAGACATACAGACATTTTAAGAATTATAAATAGTTATTTCTTTGGTAATCATTTTTTTCATTAAATTAATACAAGCATTGTACATAATCTTTGAAATATGATAAAGAGACAATGCCATTTCTGTAAGTTTTTATTTATGTATGTATGTAATAACTAGAACCACGAGACGCATTTAAAAAAATATTTCACGTCAGTATGCGTATATTGAGAATGCCAATAATTTCGAAAGCAAGAATAACTTGATTTCATCAAACTAAAGTGCACTACATTCATGTCATTCATTTTCACGTCAACCGCACAGGCCCCAATAAGTTCAACAACAGAATATTAATTAGTATATTTACTTTCCTTTTACTCTATGTTAAACGTATTATAATGCTACAAGCGCTTAATATTCAACATTTTTTATATTAAGCAATTAGCAAACATAATTCGCACAGGTTGGAATTTTAACCGTAAGTAAAAAATACGTGCATCTTTTTTGTAAGATCTGTGTTATAATGTCTTTATGGCATCAAATATGTCTCGTAAGTTTTGAGACGTCATAAAAAATGCTTTAATTGTGGGATTATTGTAAGATATATAATTAGTTACAAAGTAAATAAAATCAGTGTTATATTCAGCTGTATCTTTCAGTGAAACCTTGACATAGTTCAGCACATTATAACAATTTATAAAGTTCTGTAGGTATTAGGTGTTATTTATAATCCAAAAATATACGCAATTTAATAAACATATACCTAAATATCATCTATACTATTCTTTAACGTGATTGAAATCTTCCAACCCACATTTTGTTGTCCTTGTATTCTACGGTTAAAATGATACATGTGCCTTGTACATTAATTATGTTATTATTGGCACATCTGAAGAATACCTACGTACTTATTGTCTTCATTAAAAGGAAGCCAATACATGTTATGCGCGAACTTTTAATTACATACCCTTCATCAAGGCTCGATTGATTACAGCATATTTTACGTAGAATATCGAAAGTCAATATTTACAATTTATAGGTTATTTTAAACACGTAAGTTATACGCGTAACTGAAGCCACAAAAAGTTGTCTTCTATATGAATTTTAAAGGTAAAATTTTCATTTCAATTTTCCCTTTCAGTAACACACGATACCTGTATTCGTTTGCGGTTAGCCGGAAAAAGTTGTGATAAAAAATTGGAAACAAGACTCAATATTTTATTTTTATACGATTTATTGTCAACATAAAACTTAAATAAATACAGGTAATGGAACGATGAATGAAATACGTGCTTTGTGCAATCCAACCAATTTATTTTAAGGACGATTCATGTCGTTTTTTTGTATTTATCTTTTAATTTTGGTAGCTCCATCAATCGATGAGCTCAAAACAAACCAGAAGCAAATCTAATGTCATAATGTAAATCAGAGTTTATAAAAGATATAAAAACAGGAAACGTTAATATAAAGTGAGAGTAGTATAGGTGAAATTAAGCAAGGAGAAAAGATTAAATGGGGGAACATTAACTAAATGTCATTGATCGGCAAGCAAGCTTGTAGAATACACATACAATTATTAATAAAGAAAGAGAAATTTGTCATTTTAATTCAAGTAATAAAATCATTAATTTGTCCAAAAACTGTTAATGAACATTTCATTAAATTCTGACAATAGCTGTTGCTACATTGAGTGGCAGAGAACATCAGAATCAAACCGAGTCAGCATACTCAAGTATAGACAAGATCGCACTTTTATAACTTATCAGTATATATCTGCTGTAATAATATAAAATAACTACCTATATTATTAAGCGTTATTAATAGTCTCAAATATGCCAAAGCTAATAATTATAGGTCGTAAGACAAGTGCATGAAAGTGAAGGTGCTTTAAGTTGCTGGTTACGCTTATTCAAGAGGCATCTGTTCTCAGGGGTAGCCACCCAGCTGTGTCCAACTTCGAGTGCAACAAATTACTAACGATTAATAATACTTACTAACAAGGCTAACCTAATAGTTATAACATGCACAGTCCTCTTAATAACAAATAATAACAAGCAGATATTCTTATCAACACTTATTAGTAACAATATTTGCTAACTATAATCCCTTCTACAGTTTGATTTAAAGTTCGTCACCCATGGGCGGCAAGAGATAATGGTACTGAAAACTCTTTAGCAATTACCCCATAAATAAACAAAATTTGCACTACTACTGTAATAAAATAAAGCAAGAATATTATCAATGGCTCTTGCCAATCTCAATTAGTCTTCACATTTTATCTATTGTTTGACTAAAATGTGCGTTGAAACGTCTCACTGTGGGTTCATGTCAGCAGAAAATTGCGGCTCGATTAAAAAGATCTAGCGTATCGAACAACAGGGCGCAACGAGGTTAGGCAAATTGAATTTTACACACCGGTGTAGCAGGGAAACAGTCAGGGGTGGACGCTGTGGATAGATTACAGACGTAGACAAACCAAACGCGGCTTTATGCGTACAAATATAACGTCCAGAATCAGTTTCAAAGATTAAGTTATCATTATTCTACTGCGAAACAATCTGCGATTAAAATGTATAATGGTATATACTTTCATTTATGGCAGTGCATTTTTCGTTCGTGGGAGGGACGAGCTACATGTCGTAAATTTATTCGTGTATACCTCATACATTTAAAATGATTATTGCAAAGAAGACTTAATAGCCATGCATTTAGTTTGATACTATTAACTATAAAATATCATGGAAACAATGTAAACAAATCGGGTATTTAGTTAATTGATAGATTTGGCACTACCTTTATTTGACATGCAAATCTGAATCGTTGTAACTACAAAATTGCGATATCCCAGTCGGAGGATGAAATGTCGAGGAGTGAGGGACATTGGACGAACTGCTGATGTTTAAACTGGATTAAACGGTCAGATTTTTATGACTATAAGGAGTTAATTAACAGTATGTGAAGTTTCGAAGAAAACTTAAGGAAAGATTCATTTTTCTATTACATTATCTCTAGTACAACTGTCTACGTGACATACGCCCCGCTTATTTGTTTAACTCGATCGATCGCTTACGATTACCGAAGACACAAGCAATCATGAGTCAATCTGTAACTAGTCGTAATATAAAAATCGTATAATTATTTTCATTATATAATTATTATTCTTAATCGTGACTACTAAACTTTGAGACCGCGTCAATTAGCGACCTCTGTCGGCGTACCAATGAAGTTGGTTTATATCTCATTTCTCAGATCCGGGCATTCAATGTTTTTCGTTGCGGCGCGCTAAAGTTTAAAGTGTGCGTTTAATTTTTGCTTTGTCTTGGTTAAAGTTGCTCTCCCTAATCCCATCACGCCTTGGGGATATTGTTTAAGTTTTGAATTTGCCGTGCTTCTGTTTACACAGTAAATAATCTTAACAGAAACGCTAAACTTCAAACTTCGTATTACGTCGTATAAAAGTCTATTTTAATAGGAGACTGCAAGGAACAAGTTTTAAATGAAACTTACTGAGTAAAAATGTACAATGTCTGAGTTTTATTCAATGGTTTTGTTATTTGTGTGTCTGTGCTGCCGTCTGTATGTATTAATATACACATATATGTAGCTTTGTACAATATTATGAATAATTTTAGTTTAGTTTTTCAATAGTTATCAGACACTGACGTTATATCTAAGGTTTCAAACATCTACCTTATCCATTTGCCTTCACCTTGCACGCAATAAAAACCTGTAGCAAAATAAATATAGTTAGAATATTATAATAACACTCCATAATAAATTAACAAAATATATTATTTCTGGTGTTATCAAGCCTATTATTAGATAGTTATACATTAATATGGTAACTTCTATTAATTATATACATTTTACATAGTAACTTATATATAGACATATATAAATATAAAACGGTTACAACAAACAAGCGATCGCTGGGTACTTTAAATTTATTTTTGAGTAAAATGTCAAAGAAGTTAAATCATAAAGACACCTATAATTATAGTTTCTCTAACACCTAAGGAGTTTCCATCTGTGTAGGTAATCCTTAGCGTAGTATCAGGTTATACTTATTATAAAAATACGTTGTCATCAGAACTAAAGCAATAAATTAAATTCCTTAGAATAAGAGTACGTGGATCATATTTAGCATGCAAGACCTAACCCACTCAACCAGGGTTAATTAAATAAATCTCATAAAAAAGTAAAAAAAAATTAAGTCCATATACCGAAAGCATTTTTACTAATCATTGAAATAGAACCAAATGGAAAGGTTTGATACTTAAGCGCGCAGTAAGTAAGCTAATGTTCTTGCAGGTCCCATTTCCTGAAAGCCCCAGGTGATTTCATATACATCGGATCCATTATCAAGTCATAACAATATCCGCTATGGCCGGACGATCATAATCATATCTACAGCATCAATATTGTGTATGGCATAGACACAGTTCCAATTTGCATGCTAATAGTGGCGTCCTTTAGTAATGTTTAATCTATGTTCGTACCAACACAGCAAACTGGACACTGGTGCTATCAGTAAAACAACACTCATGAATATTAAAAACTTCAGAGCGCCAAGCGTATTCCGCTCCAAATAACATAATATACCGTATCGGCAAAAATCAGCTGTGTAAAAATTGTTTTCGAAAAACAATTTTTGTTTTCGAATTTTGAACCTTTCAGTTTATACGGTCTTTGTACTTCGTATAGGGTTAGTGAGCAAATATAGGTAGCTGGTTTGAATGGTCGGTTTACCTATTGTTGGCACTTTATTTCTATACATATTGTTGACGGACTTCAATAAAGGAGATGGTTCTCAATTAATTTTTATATGTTAGTTACATCAAAACTATAGAACTTTTATTAATCGATTACAGTAAAAATATGAATATATCGCTGGTTTTGAGGAAGATTTAAATTATTTTTAAAACTGTTATTATAGAGACTGTCGGGTCTCATACGCACCACAGCAAAAGTTAGTTAAGAGGTATTTTAGGTCTCCAAAGCAAAAGTTGAAAATTCTTTGAAAATGTTGACATTGATAAGGCCAAGAGAGAATTTATTTTTAACTTGTTGAATTGTTGTATCAGGGTTCATTTCACTTCTTTTAAATAGAACCTCGTAAACTCAAATGTCACTAACAGATACACAGAACTTAAAATATATTTTTTCCGTCGCAGTTTTAAGTTTAAACCAGCACTTTAAAGTTCAATGATTCGTAAACGAATTTCTAAATCGTAAAAATGATCTTGGCAAACATATAAATTTTTAAAATAGCTATTCAACAATATGGGAAAAATGAAAAAACAAATCATCACTTTATACGTAAAATTGAATTTCATTAATTCATTACAGCCTATAATAGTCCTACTACTGGGTTCGGGTCTCCTCTCACAACGTAGTCCACCACATACCTTCGAGAACATTATGGTGAACTCCCAGGGGTACTGGTTTCGTCACGATGTTTTCTAAGATGCAAGTGATAATTAACTAGTAATACGCACATAACTTTAAAAAAAGGGAATTATCATAAATAAATAGTTTTAAATGCTTTTATTCTATTACTTTTGGAGTGATATATTTGTACACCCTTGCCAAATTACAGTCTTTCGTAATTTCTACTAGGAGGATGTGAGGTAACTTGTGAACTAATGAGGTAGACCAAATTATAAGGGTTACATTTTGGCAAGGAATCCTAAAAAAGACACTTCTCATGAAGAAATCCAAGAGCAGATGAAGGAAACTTCTATTCATTCTGGTAAACATGTAGCCATTTTGTTTTTGCAACGAAAACGTAAAGTTAATCTACTGATAAAACCTTTGTCCTTATTCCTCGTATTCCGGATCCCAGTTCATTTCTCGGGATAAAATTATCCTGTCCTTTAATCCCGGTTGTAATTATCTATATGACTAATTTTATCCACGTCCGTTAACCGTTTTGTGTGGTTGAATTGTGATTCAAAGTAAACTTTCACATATATATTTTTAGTACATGAGATTATGACCTAGCAATGGCTAAAATTAACGTTCTGAAACATCCCGTCCTCTTAACACGAAAATGCTAATGCATTTTACATGTAAACCATACACAGTATTTTTTGTAAACTATGTTCCAAAACTGCATTAAATTTTATTGCGCACATTAAAATAACCAAGGAAATAAATGTTTGAAAATCGTACAAATTAGTTTCTTCAAGTTAATTTGAATGCCGAAAATTATCTCACTGGCTGTCGTTATAAGAATAAATACTGTTATCTACAGTTTATTGGCAGTATTGACTTTTGCAGCATGAATTGGAAAGGATGGTTGAAAAAACCTAAGATAGAATTTGTGTATAGAAATGGGCTCCAGGTCTGACAGTATTATTATTCACCCTCATCATGAGAAACGCTATTTCATATAAACGTATCGTATATCACGACGTAATATTCAATATATTTTATATATATTTTTTTTACATATTAAAAACACTTTTTCGTTTGTTACTCTATAGTAGTTGTGAGTATTAAACTACTCTGTGTCTTTAAAAAAGAAGAAATTAGTTGTCATCCAAATTCAGAATTAATAAATGACATAGTTCAATACTAGTGCTCGTAACTGCTCCTTTGCCACATGTCACATAAAGCAAGTGCCTTTTAATTAATTATATCGCTTCGCAACATTATCCATGTGCCAAATTTCAAAGAGATTGCGTTATAGTAGCGTGAATTATTACTTTGTATATATCTTTATATGACAGTTTTCGCAAGCTTTTGTTTAACTTACAGTTAGTATGTTTATTTGGGTCAAATTTTACAAGCTGAGTTAGATCTATTAACTTTTATGCTACAGATTTGAAATGTTACATACTGCTTTGGTTTCGATGACAATGTATTTTTATGATAAGCAAGACTCAAGGTTACTTCCAGAGGAGAGAACTCCTCAACAATTAACAATACAGCTATGAATGTTTATATACACATATTGTATTATAATGTTTGTTCTAAATTCTATCATAATTTTATTTTTACATGAACAGACTGCTCCGTACGAATTATGATAACTTCTTCTTAAATATATCATGATCTTTGTACTTTGGCCCGTATCCGTACAGGAGAACTGAATTTTATAGTGTATCTAACTCTTTGGCTTTTAAGAGTCACGTTCAGCAAAGCTTAAAAGAAATGAATATTCAAATATTTTAAAGAACAAGCCTTAATTTATAAAACGAAGAAAATTTATAATTTTTCAACTCTATACAATCTTTATATAATACGAAAGCTTGTTGCGAAAATAAATACGAATAGAAAATTTACTCAGAATAATATCGTGATTTTTTACATTTCACTTCAAATCATAAAATTTTTAGAGGATAAATTGCTTCATAACATTGACATCTCAAGATCATGTACACTCATATCAAAATATTTACAGAATTTTTATAAAATCTGTACACATTCCGTTTACAATACACAGTTGATACGACGTTTGGTACACACGTTATTTTTATAATTTACATCACGTTTCCAATATCTTGAGTTGTATTATTCGGTCCATAAATTCTACGGCTTCTGAGTAATAGAGTCGCCACCGTTTCAGGTTTGTCGACAGCATACATTATGTGAGCAGTGATATACTGTGCGGCGTACATACCAGAGCTGGAAATACGCAACGGAATCATGAATCGTAAGCCCATAGGATTAAAGTTTATTTTCATATGCACGCGTGTGACATGTACTGAGGGCACTTTGTGACATGATAATTATATGTAACGGGTAGGTGTTACGTACCAAATTATCGCGCGAGATAACTGACGTTACTCGATGTACTGTCTGTGAAAGACTGATAGCGAAACTGGAACGTTTACATTTCGAATTCTCTGCCTGTGTTTAGATAAAGTTTGAACAATATTACCGTTTTAACCGGTTCTTCATTAGACGACACAGCAACGACATCTTTTGTAGGTATTTTATCCACACTGAAAATTCCGTGTGCACGCAAGTAATGGCGGAGATTAAAGGTGTTATAATATCAGTAAATATTTTTTTAAATAATTTATTAATTTTATTGTATTGTGGCCGCACCACTTGAAACCATAAAACCGTGTCGTAAGACAGTTACTCTTGTGGTCTAGTTGGTCATCTGGCTTGCGAAGCGTAACGGCATCGATTCCCTGAGCAGCAGATTCTTATATCACCGGAATAATGTTTATTATTTGTGCAAACAATTTAAGTTTATTTCACACATTAAAAAAGCAATGTAACAACTTTTTTACTGTTCTATTTTCACACGTGGGTGAAGCAGCAGATAACGACTAGTTTATTTATAAACGTATTAATTATACAATATAAAAACCTGGTCACCGTTAAACAATATTGAATAGCAATATATTTTCACGACCATTTTTTGCTCGTTTGTAGGAGGCCGGTTCTTCCGCAGTCTTTAATAAACGTTTTATTTAAGTACTTACGATTTTGGTAATGGCTAAACTTGGGGTCCTTTCGGTAAGCGCAATTTCTCCGCGGGATTGGGAAATCCTATGGTTTACCACATTGATTATAATTTAATTTATCGGTTACATAGTAACATAATGTTTTTTTTTGAGTTTATGTGATAACGTGCTTTTAATATACATCTTTATCTTGAGAGATTAGAAAATATATCTAGTTTAATACTATTCCAATATTTAAATAACTCATAGCGTTGTATTACCAGACACAAATATACAGTCTCTTTGGATATTTTACTCGTATAATTATGGAAATTAATTTTGAAAATTTGGAATGCGTCGCGCCTTTATATGTGTGTGTAAGTAATACCAAGAATAGAAGTATAAGACTAGAATAAAACCAAGGATAGGCATCCGTGGAATAGGTAAATCCATTTCCTCAGAATAAAAAAACACGATTGCATAATTCGGTCGCTAATGAAAGCAATAATTAATATACATGTAACTTTAAAAATTAAAGCTTTTTTTTTGGTATTTGGAACCCGTAATTACCAACTAAGTCCACATTTCCACGGTCACATCAGCGTACTAACGCAGTAATTAGGCCGTTAACAATGACAATACATAGATATGGCCAACAATTTAACGCACTAATCAATACAGTATGTAGCAGACAAACGAGAAGTAAAATTTGTATAGATTCCCATTAATATAGCCGAGTATTTTTTAATGCCTTAATTACGGTACATTTAGCAACCGTTTACACTAACGGTGACGCACATATGAAACAGAAATATAGTATATATAGTAACGCTTCAAAATGTTGTTTATACTAGGTGTATACAGTAATCAGCTGTGCGATAAACGGTTGACAAAACTTTAGCCCCGACCGCTGTTCGAAGGCGCTAAATGGGTAAGTTTAGAACTAGCCAACTGGACGAGGTATGAATTTAACATGAGGTCGCTGGTTTGACTTACCGTAACTTACCTTGTTTGATTAGTATATTTGTGGATACAAAGTAAACAGCGTGAGCACTGCTGTATATAGCTAAGTATCTCCAAGGCAGCGGCCGTAGAGAACGGATGTCGTCTCGTAAGTCGCCTAGAACTTTCTCACCTTACCGCTAAGTCTGAGCTATGGAGATCAGTATTTTTACTGATCAATTTCGTAAGAACAGGTGAAGTATGTCTTCTTGTTGCGGTAGAGAAGTATTTTTATCATAGTCGTATGAAGTATGGTATTTTAACAGACATTTTTGTGTAAATAACCGAAACGTGTTTATAAGGGATCACCGTTATCAATGGATATCAAAATCATCAAAGGCAACACTGAGACATTACCAGCCAAGAAAATAGAGAAAAAAGAAAGATCAGACTCTTAAACCCCCAGTTGGAATATGACATGTAATTTGGAAACTGACACAAACAAAGATACTCATTAAAAAAAGTTCGGTAAGAAAACTCTCTAAGCTCCAAAATTATTAATATTTACTTATTATCAAGGTTTTTCTAATTTACACAGGATAAGTAACAATAAAAGTTATATATTGTTCCTTTTAATTTTATATTTTTTTTGCAAATTGCGGATAAACGAACCGAGGAGCAAGTCGTAAGCAGTCTTGGTAACACCATGGGTATCATCATCAGAAAAGAAAGAGACAAGTAGTTCTCAATTTAAATATTTTTTAATTCGGCTTATTTTGATAATAAGACATTTAATCCGTGTTTAAATAAAGAATTAGGAAGTGCCTAATCTAAGTATTTTGTGAAGGCTAGATTTGATTGAGACATCAAGTCTACACGAATGAAATTTCGAACGATACTTTAAATTACTGTAACATGACTTTGGATTTCATTAACGTTGGATTCCAAATAGATGCGTGATTCCAACATCTTACAATCTTACTTGCATTTGCATAACAACGACCCAAATCTGTACTCAACACGCATTAATAGTTGTTACAAGTCGTAGGTTAGTGAGGTGTGCGTCAAATTAGGTGAACGAACGGAACATCGCGTGTTCGGGATTTACTTGTATTGATTAAAGCTGCGGGTTCCGAGTGCGTTTACAGCGCCACCAAGCTCGAACAGCTACGAAGGCATTTGTCATTTGGGCGAATATAAAACAAGGTTTATATTCAAACACGTAGGTCTATACCGTTCTTAATATTCTATCTATGGATTACCCTCGAGTGAATAACCGTGCAACTGTGAAAAGATCTCAGCGTTTGTTATTTTACCAATTAACTTATCGATAGACTAGATAATAAGTTAACTAATATTGGGTTAATATATACTTTACGCCTTATACAGATTGCGTTTTGCTTAATAGTTTATTATGCGTACTGTCAAGGAGGACAATCGCCCGCGTCAGTGTATCCGTTTGATTATAATATGGGTATCTTTATCGCTATTTATCTCTAGGTGGGTTTATAGTCAAATAATCAAACTAGTCAAGTCAAGTCAAGTCAAATAATCTATACTAATATTATAAATGCGAACGTGTGTTTGTTTATTTGTTCTTTCTTCACGGCGCAACGGAACATCGCTATGGTATGATTTTTGATTTGGAGAAAGTTGGGAGGATAACGCGTACTAGAGGCTACTTTTACAGCTAAAACATCTCATTTTTGTAAAAAGATCCATTACGATGGATATTTCAGCCAAATTATAGAATTATAAAGCGTTGTCTGGCAACCATTGGTATAAAGAAATTGATTAACTTTTTAATGCTGTTGTTTTCACATATGTGAGCGAAGCCACGGAAACCATCTATTAATTTATATTTTTTATCAAAAATAACATATTTCAAAACGCAGATGTTTTAATACATATTTAGGTACAATCACTTTCCGGCTCAAGGATGATTTCTTCGAGAATGTTTAAAAAGTATTGGAAGGAGAATTTTATGTTGTCAGTCAATAAAATTACTTACAGAATAAAGCGTAATATCTTTGATTTCTTATAAATTAATTTCGTCTGTTAGAACGGATTACGTCTGAAACATAATCCATCTTGGCCCCGGGTCAACTCTGGCATTAAGTTAACGAAAAATAACAAGCATCTATTGAAAATCTCAATTTACAGTGACTATTAATGTAATTATTTATACTAAAGTGGGCGGGCAGACTAGTGAAACGAATATACTTTATTCAGGTCATGACCTTAATTTTATCTTTCTATGAAAAGAAAAATCTGTATGAGTGGATATCGGATTCATATGGAGAAAAAAACAAAAGTAATATCGAGAGAACTCAATATATTGATCAGAGCGTAACACTTAACGCTGAAGCGATGCTTACTGCTGTGCAGGTTAGAGTGAATTTAATACCAAATGCTACTTTAACCTCTGGACTGGGAACTAAATATCGATAAACCACACCTGCTATCAAGTTAGCGATGATACTAAACTGAAGTATATTTTAGATCTGCAGTGTTCGTGGAATTTCTTGTAAAATATTTAGAGTATACAATGGGTATAAAATGAAATTTCTCGCATTCATTCCTCCTTTTAAAGTATATTTTTTAGTTATTATTGAAGCTTCCTTAAAATAAAATGTTATCACAAAGTAAATGGTTATTTGCTACAAAGGTCAAACAGTACATGAATTTAATGTATTTATCATTAAGTAATGTTATTGGTATGTTGTTAGAGGTAACTGTAAGTAGGAAAAACTCTTATTTATTTCAGATACACCATCGACTTATCACTATATAAAGGTTATAAATTTACAATGATATCAACTCATTCTGTCTGATTTACCATTGCAGGTGTATACAACATTAAATTCCTTACTTCTAACGACTTATGGAATTTAACATGTTATAATTACGTTAATAAAGGAAAGAAGGAAAAAGGAGTGTATGTATCAATGTTCACACGTAAGAAGCAAAACTTATTCATGACATAATTTTTCGAAAAATGATTATTGTGATTAAACATATTAGATATTATTTAATTTACAATTAAATGTTTCTTGCGGCACCGTTTTCTGAAATTACTCACATCAGATTTTTTTTAATCAAAAAGTTTTTTATTTCATCTTCACACAAATTACAATTTCCTTACCTGTACTAAACGTTACAATTCATAATTGAGTTAGTAATGTAGCAGTTGCAATGTGTGGCAAATCTGGTGTCCAAACTAAGCAGCAGCCAGCAGTGTGCCATTCTGGCACCCCAGGAACCCCCCCCCCCCCTCCATAATCAGTTGAACATATCTATTT
>DWPA01000526.1:0-24170 GCA_018251375.1 Calpodes ethlius
CCACACCATCGATCCCCAAGGACAATAATGACAGGAGACCTTTAACAACTGTATAATGATCTATCAATTCATGATCTTTAGATAACTTCGTAGGTAAAATAAGAGTTTTGGCTTTTCGACAATTAGTAAGCAACTGAGTTTAAGATAATGTAACTTATTTTTAAACAAGCATGCCCGTGAGTTCGTCAGGGTAGACTTTGACAAATGTGTTTTATTTTATTTTGTGTTAGTGGCCTAAGTTACTCCTTATTACATCAGCTACCTGCCAATAAAAGTGCCGTCAAAATCGGTCAAGTCATTCCAGAGATTAGTCATAACGAACATACAGACAGACAAAAATTAAAAAAAATGTTATTTAGAAGTACGTATCATATGTATATATATTCATATGCATGTAGTAAAAAGCGGTTATTTAAATTTTACAAACAGACACTCTAATTTTATTTATATATATGGATAACTGCAAAACAAACAGTAATCATTAATTGCTTTGTATCCAAACATGAATGTCCCTTAGACCTTTATTCATGTTTTCTTTGATTATTTAATTTCTTTTGTAAATATTACAAAACACCGCCATAATGTTATAAATAAGGGAAGTATTTAAGTAGAAATAACAAACATTTCTCAAAACAAATCGCCATTGTTTAAACGTTTGCGTGGGTGCGAAGGGCCTTCTATTGAGCTTTTCATTTTGTACTGAATTCATATAAACTTTGTTTACCTTCAATGAACAAATTGTTGTTGATAGCAATGTATTTATAAACTATTGTATTGGTTTGTGTTGTTGGAGTTTGCTGGATCCTTTACCACTGATACATTTTGATAATACTTACGCATAGTAATAGGATTTTGTTCCAATCCGGCTAGATACCTTCCTTTCTGAAATCGACCGCGAAACATTTTTTACAATTGTTTCAACAATTATCTTTCCTACTGTTTTGAAAAGTCCATTTATCGAGGAAGGCTATAGAGTATATAACATCCTATCATGACTAATAGAAGTCGCAGTAACAAGATATGTTGTGAAAACGGGATTACTTTTATTGTTTTCAGAGCTTTCCTTGCGTTTACGCAACAATCATGTATCACAATTTTTTTCTCTCTAAATGTCCGCGACAGCATATATCTAGCTTTTAAGGTTGACTCACTATAACCATTTTTGTGGTAATCAAAAGAGTTCTAATATAATACATTATTTGTTCTTTTAACACACAAGTCTACGATGTTACGTGCAATATTTATGTATTGCACATATTTAAATAATTAAATAAGGCAATAAAAGATTAATCGTAATATTCTTACAATTAACTTCTTTGAAATCTCATTGTATTATATATTTTTGGAATCTTCTTTTAACACACAAGTTTTCGATGTAATATGTAATATTTATATGTACTCATATGTCTTTTATGTATCGTTAACCAACTTATGAGATCTTTTGGAAAAAAACAAAATATCTTCTTAATTTTGGACTCGGTAAAAAAGCAGGATAATTGAGTCGAATTTCCAAAAAATTAAGAAGGTCAAATCTTGAAGATCAATATTTTCTTTGTTTAAATCTTAAAATAGTAGATTGTTTACCAAATAAACAATAACTTCCTACTTTTAAATCGAGTGTTTTTTTAATCTAGAGCGGGACGAAAGATTCCAGACAAAAATCCCGAACATAGCGAAGGATTCAAAGCATGTCACTCAAGCTTAAAATAGTGTGGCTCCTGAGGTGAACACTCAAATCTTATCATATTCTATGAGATATATAGTAAGAAGCTTATAAATAGTTATAGTACTTACACAGCTGAACCCAGTAAACATTAATTAGATATTGTAAATTAATTTAAGTGCTGTAACAAAAAATCCAATCAGAGACAGAAACATCGATTGTAGACTAAATATACAGATCATGATTTTTGTATATGTGCAGATAATGGAACAAGAAGACGTTAAAGATATTTGAATATACATAAGCAGAAAGTCTGTCAAATTTCAGAATTAAAAACAGAGATTGTAACATCGATTGTAGACTAAATAAACACATCATGATTTTTATATATGTGCAGATAATGGAACAAGAAGACGTTAAAGATATTTGAATATACATACGCAGAAAGTCAGTGAAATTTTACAAGTCAAATAAAAAACGTCTTCAAATCCAACATTTCGTGGTAAAAACAACGTGGTTGATTCCCACCTAATAACAGGTGTGTACCTACATACACTTTTTTTATTAAGTTCACACTATGGTTGTTACAAACTAAAGTTACATGTAAATTATAAAACCAAAATTTAACACAGAGAACGCACAACCACAACGGCGAACATAACATGCATCACAAACCGAAAAAAAAGAAACAGACAAAAAATATTTATATGTGATATGAGTAAATTCTGAACCTTAAATACTGTTTGTTCTTAATTTTTTCATGCTATGAAACAGACAAGCGTGTATTTGATTAATCAGAAATGCCAACAGGCATCAGATAACGTATCGCATTGACCTGATAGCTTTACGCTAATTGCAATTTGTAGTCCTGTTCGTAACAAAGAAATACTTCTTGCCTAAGCATAATGAAAAAACTTTCGATGCTTTTAATGCCTTCACAAAAACTTTAAAAGAAGCTCTCTTTGTTTTTTTTATGTTTCTACGTTCTTGGACTAAAACTTATTTTTAATAAGTGGCAACTTCTCTTAAGCTTCTTGCGAGACTGCTGTAATTGTAGCTAATAATCTTTTTTCATAGCACTTAGAACATTTCTTATCATTATCGTTCATTAAACTCATTAAAGGTCATTAAAGTTCATTAAAAGCCCACAATTCACTAAGATAAACGCCCTTAATTCAACCCATTAAGATCTTAGAATAATAACGGTAAGTACTTCATTAGTCGTACGTAGTGTGTAACTATTTCAAGAAAGCTTCGAAAGCTACCTCGGTGTCATAAAAAGGTTGCCATATCGAAATAAGCTACCCCATTTTCTTTATAATTACCGAGTAAGTACCACTTCCTATTGATAAAAATACACTCTCACGTGTGTTTGTGTCAGCAATCGTAAGTACACGATGTTACCAAATACGTACATAATTATAACTGTCACTTTCGGCCATCATGTTAAGAAATTAATCGTCTAAGTGTTATAAATATATAACTAAAGTGGTCTATATTGTGAAAGGTGACCAACACATTTTACATTTTTTACATTTGACATTAGAAATACCCACAATCTATAAACAAATATATTTGATCAGGGTGGGTAAAGTTGGCCCCAAACTAGAGAACTCCACAACTGTAAAGAGGACAATTAATTTTTTTGGACTATAAAAGTGTTTTATTTTGTTACGTCTGTTTGTGATATTGAAATAACCGCTTTTTACTACATGCATATGAATATACATATGGTACATACATCAAAATAACATTTATTTATTTTTTTGTCTGTCTGTCTGTCTGTTTGTTTTGGGTAATCTCTGAAATGGTTGGACCGATTTTGATGGGTTTTTTATAGGCTGATAGCTAATGTAATAAGGAGTAGATTAGGCTAGTTTTATTTTAGTTTAGAAAAATTAAGTAATGTTGATCGTTGATCGATTGTTCGTATTTCCATTTTTGTTTTGGCATTGTTCAAGAAAGTAAATTGAAGTATAATTTAAATTCGATCCTTTCTGTTTTATTACCCTGTGAGACCTCATAGTATTGTTTGTGAAAATGGGGGTTATTTTGCGAATCAGCAGTAACTATTTACAGCAAAGATGATTGTATGAATTTAATGTATTTGGTGAGTCATAAAAATATTCTGGCAAATAGGTCACGCATGGCGGGTATTATATAACATCAAAAAACTGATGCCAATCTCCATGGACCAGTTCATCAATAAAATTTTATGTAATAATCTAATATACATAAAAAAGTAACAGGGTATGTTTGCTCATGAAATCTATTTGAGAAAGACATGAAATATATTGGGGGTTTTATTAAGGCCACAGATTTCATAGCTGAACTTTTTTGATTACAATTAAATCTCTTAATCTGACTTTAACATATTCATCTATGTTAGAATTTGATTTAAACACCAAATACATATAAATACCATATTAAATACAATTGTTGTGTCTGTTTGTTATATTGAATTAACCGTTTTTTAATACAGGCATATACGGCACATACACCAAAATATATTTTTTTACAATTTGTGTCTGTCTGTTTGTTCTGGTTCATCTCTGAAATGACTAGACCGATTTTGACGCGACTTTTATTGGCAGGTAGCTGATATAATAAGGAGTAACTTAGGCTACTAAAACACTGTTAAATTCCACGCGGACAGAGTCGCAAGCACAGCTTGTACTTAATATGAAACAAGCTTACTTACGACCTTTGTACAAAAACTCCCAACATATTATTACCAAGTACCTACCTTTACTTTCCATACCAACTTTTATCGCGTATCCCGCGGGAACGTATCCATTTTCCGGGAAACGTAAGAAGTATGTGTTGACTCATAATAAAAGGTCTTTTGTATCAAACATGTTATATTGAGGCTATTGAAATTGTGATGTATTATTACATGTTTTATTTGAATTATGAGCTATTGTTACCACAAACCCTATTTCTATTTCTAGGAATATCATTTTACTTATAACATCCAGTGATTCGAAATTCTATTCCAGTACAATATGAAATATTATAAGTTAGTGGTTAAATTTTTAGTCTGTTTATCTGTTCTTGATTTATCTCATAAAGATCTAATCCGATTCAGATGCGGTTTTCTAGTGAAACAACAAATATATTGCAGTAAGTATAAGATAACTTTCAGTGTTTTAATTTAATCACCTTTAACATATTTTGTTGATCTTAATAATACAATTGGCGGGTACTATGGTATACGTTTCTTTATACAAAGCGAGGAAAGTTACTACTCATGAAATAAGGATAAAACATGTTACTACATAATTTCTGGGTGCTATATTTTAGTTTTAATCTTTAGAAATTGCAAGAGCGTTGACCATTCATAATACACCGCTCAAATTTTTAACTGAATCTATATATTGAAATAAATAGTACCTAAAGTATTTTTTAAATTACATTGTATCACAAAATATAAAGTATCTGTTAGTTTAACAACTAGATTGACAACCTGAAGAAAACAGCAGGTATTCGCTGGATTCAGAAGGCTCAGGACCGGTCTGTGTGACGCTAATTAGGGGAGGCCTATGTCCAGCAGTGGACCTTTAAAGGCTGATAGATAGATAGATAGATAGTTTAACAAAAACAACAAGCACATAATTTATTATTATAATATTTTAATTCTTTAATTTCAAGTCTTCGTGAGATTTTATTCCTTTTCACAGTTAAAATTTCGCCAATAGCAAATCTAAAACAGGACGAAGACATTTCCATTTGATATGTGTACAGAGTACGAACGACACATCTTTTATTTATAAAATTGACGCATGTGTTCCACAGAGTAACAAGATAAAAAATGTTTTGCGCCATCCCGTCAAATAAAGTGTGTTCTAAAAATAACACATAATTCTCCTTAAATATCGTCAAGGAATGATAAAAGAAAAAGGTATAGTGAGTTTTTATACTTAAGTACTTGTTGTGAACAGAGAAATCTATATAATATATAAATGTACATGATATACATATTTCCCTGCTCGAAAACTAATAACTATGTATATCTTTTAAACAATGATACAGATACAAAATAATCAGATATGATAAATTATGATTAAAAAGAATAAAAGCAACTTCAGCAATCACGAGTTTATAGAGAGATACTACCATAGATTAACTTAACAATAGTGATGTGCATTACCAACTATAATGTTGTGCCAATCGGTACAGGGTCAATTTTAATATGAGAAGATATCTTTTTATAAGTAATATGATTATTATTTATTTATGATGCAATAGCAGCTCCTAGAGCTGATGCCTGCGTATCAAATACACTTGTGTTCAATAAGACATAATCACTATCATATATTTTATGAATATATTACATATATTAAAGAAAAGTAAAATTAAATATTATCAATACGAAATCCCTGGACAATATGATTGACGGTCAAATGTCAGGCGCACAAAGAGAATATTTTCAAAAGAATCCGTTGTATTCAGGGAGAAATGGTCTGAATTTCAGTTGTCAAACCTTAAGGGTCAAAAGCACAATATCCCACAAATTCGCATTTTATTCATCCTAACAATTTAATAAAACTTTTCTCTAGATTCTACATATTGTCTAACGTCCGCTAAAACTGCCCCTAACGCGTTATCTAACATCAAAAGTACCATCACGCAGGTGTGGTCAGCAGTTTAGTGCACTAATTAACGTTAATCGACACACAAATTAACGGAAAAAATTATGTAGAACTCAATTAATGTAGCTTAACATTTAACGCGTTAATTTATCGCATTAACTGAGGCCAATTCAGGCATAGTCGTTGCTACGAACATTTACTCAGGTGTGGTAGAGACGTTAAGATTACAGTGATTGTAAGCCTTAAATTGCGTCTAAACATTACTTATATCACGGCACCCGTTCCGTATAGAGGTCGTAAAATGAGGGTTAAGTTCACGACACGAAATCTTCGCGTGAAACCTTAGTCCGGTACAAAAAACAATAAACGTGCCTTTATCGCGTTATGTGGAACTAAACCCGGTTTACTTTTGCCTGCAAATGGCAAGGTCATAAAAGTAGAAGTAGTAATGTTGAGTCATGAATTCAAACGCAGAGTGTAAACATATTTTATCACGAAGTAGGATTTGTTGCTAAGCAACGCGAGTAATCGCCTAACCAACAGTTTTAGGGGATTCATCATGAAGTTGACTCTCAATGACTTACGAGTAAAGTCACCGATTCAAGTGGAGGTATAACCGTATTATTTGGTTTGTTAAATTGTTAGTTCGTTAGCTATGATGTCGGTCAAACCTTGCTCGTTAATTAAGAACTACTTCCTCGTACTACGGAGTTGAAATATTGCTTTAGTACGCTTTAATTATGCATTGTTATGATAAGTATAACTTGATATGACTCACAGGGTTTTCCAGGCGAGAGAACTCCTTAATTGTTGACAATAAAGTCATGTCATTTATGTACGTTTTCAATTCAATTATTATAATATTATATTTATATTTTATATATGCCAATACTCCATCGGATTTTATCTGTCACTCCCGGATAAGAGTATAACGCAAATCTATAATGTAAACCTTCTCCGTATAATATACTCTTAAAAGTATTTATAAAATTATAATTAAATCAATTAAGATTGACTAAATCTTTAAGTTAAATGGCATATTGTATTCTATCTATGTATTTACTATTTTGTATGTAGTATAAAAAAGTAAAATCTCTAAGTACCATGATGTAGTTTTTCTACTACATAATTCAAAATAAAATTTCGGCAATACTATGTAGATTAAAAAAAAGCCGTCATAAATTTTAGTAAAGTGATTCAAAAATGTACTCATTTACTTGGCTACTTAACTATTCTACCTAGCACATTAAATCCTGTGATCCTCACTACAACTTGTTAAAAATTCGTACCACAAACTCACACAAAAAACCATTTGACTAGTGGCTACAAATCACACTTGTGACGCCGAAGCCGGTGTAAAACATTCATGTTGTACTGCAGTAGGACGCGAGGTACGCCCCAGGGACTAACAAAACGTAACGAACCCGCTCCCCGGCCCTTTATGTCGCAGATACATTTTTCCGACGCCCAGAGCTGCGGCGAGTTGTTCTCTGATAGATTATTTATGTTGTCTTACCGCGACCTTTGTGAAACGGAAAGGTATTCTGATTGCTCGCACCGACCCCTGTCAAGCGGAAAAAATGCAATAACAGTCCCTCTGTCCCCTGGCTATCTAAACAAATATACGTATCGTACCAGATTAATGTTGTTCTACCGTTTCAAACCATAATATTTATCAAACTACACCATTTCTCATACTCGAATATTATAACGATGTTACTGAATTGAAAAGGCATATCGGCGCAGGTTATTTTTCTTCGACAGCGGCGCTTCCATTCATCACTTGCTTCACTTATATTACTTATTCCGTATCTTCAAACGAAATACGGGCACAAAAAGTATGAAAACGAAATCAAACATAAATATTGACTGGATATACGTTTATTTGCTACTCAATCAAGTTTTATCGGATCATCGGATCGGAACACAGCTTTCCACACAATATAGGGCAGGACATAGCTATAAAACTTTCTAAATTACGGCCGATGGCTCGAATTACGCGTGTACAGCCAAACATTTTGATTCCGGTTTTCAACATTAGTTTTCCGTCGAATTTTTATTTTGAAAAAAGAAATTCGAAGCGTAGAAATCGCAGCTACGTCTTTCCCGCAAATCGATTGAATGGGAAACGTTAAATCAATCACGTTTTCAATAAAACTGGAATTAGAATTTAAAAGAATGGTTTGCTTACCTTCGATTGAAAAATCAGTCTGTGGGCAAAGCTTTTTACTAATTCTGAATTTAAATGCATGAGATCGGATAGGTTAGGGCGGAGAGCGGATCGCGCATCGAGCTCTTCGATTTGAGTGCTTATTGTATTTAGGAGAAAAATGGAACTTCAGATCGTGCTTCAATACTTACAAAAGATACTTACAAAGAAGCTTTAGTGAATGAATCGCGAAGATTTACGTGACAACAGAAGCGATATCATTGTTGTTTACAAAATTTAAGAGGGTTTAAATAATCTTTGTGGCAAAATTCGTGAGAAGTATCAGCTTTACGCTTATATTCGAAATAATCGAATGATTAAATATCTATTTTAAATCTTTTATTTAACTAGTAATGTTTTTTTGTTTCTTAGTAAGTTTGTTTGGGTGTGTGAAGTTGAAATTTGACACAATGCTTTAGTTCTGATGATAATGCATTGTTATAACATATATGATCTGTTACTTCACTTATGTTTGACTTCAGACGAGGGAACTCCTCGATGGTGAACACCACGTTTATATTTTGTTTTTCTGTATAAAAACTTATTTTTAGTTTTTTTTAACTATAAATTTATTTAATTTCGTTTCTTAATTTTGTGTATAGGGGGTATTTTATCAGCTTTGTGTTTAAGATAAATCTATAATCTATTTCTTTTTTTCAGTTACTAAAGATAAATAAGTACAAAACCAAAACACTTAGCTGCTATAACACCCATAAAGAAGAAAATACAAGTATTAAACCTTTTGTTTATTTTCAGTAACATTCAGTAACATTACAAACACAGAATATACATTGCAATTATAAGAATAATATAAATCTTATTTCTTTATAAGTTATGGTAAGGCCAAGTTTTCCTGAGCTGAATCGCTATCATACATATATTTCTCGCGAAAAGTTTCAATTTTTCGCTGACTCCTAAGTCAACAATGTACATGATGTAAAAAAATATCTTATGACTGGCATAATTAAGGTACTAAATGTTCGCTACGAAAATGGAGCTCCAATCTTGACAAAGTCATTACCAATTATCGCACGTTCACACAGCGAGTATGCAGTGCAGTTTTTGTCGTACACGGTCGAACTTGACCGCAGTAGTAACAGAAATTGTGAAAATGCAAAGCGTTCACACAACGTCCGTACGACCCATGTTAATCGTCGGCCGAACGTCGACCGTATACGTCAAAAAAGGCAACGCATAGTCGGTTTGTGAACATGTGCTTTACATGAAAAAATGATTAAAAACTCATTATACTCAGGCCTGACAAACTTGATAGAAAATAAACGGTTCTTTGCTATATCAGACTGATTTACATAACCATATGCTTTTATCAACCGGAATATAATAATACGTTTTAATACGCGTTTAATAAATACTGTTTACACCAAAAATATGTTAATGAAGCGTTCACACTGCAAAACAGATACATATCGTAAATACCATACGTCATCGTACGTTGCAACAAGAGTGCAGTCCTCGACGACAGTAGTGCGCTTTCATTATGGTTATTACGGCGTGATTTATCCGCAGTGTGAAAGTAACAGATGTGTAGTGCAGTACTAGAATGGGTTCAGCCGTGTTTAAATGGAACCGCGCTGTCGTTGCCATAAAGTGCTATTGTGGGTCGCCCCACAAGAGAACGAAAAAAAGAGCTTTTTCTAATTGTTTGCACATTTCACGTTCCCGGCACCCTGTATTGATGGGGGAGATACCGTTCTCAATAAACTGCTCAGAGTGGAGTAATTATTTCTCCCAGCGTATACATCAAATATTAATGATGAATGACACGCAACTTTGTTGACATTCTCATTGTGTTTAAAATTTGAGTGTCACGCTTGTTTCATTGGTGAATGATAAGATGAACTTAAATATTTGAATTATCTGATATAATATCAAATATGGTGTGGGAATTGAGTTATTTACGCTGTGAAATTATGTTATTTTTATGATCATTTGTGAGGAGTGAAAAATATTTGTTTAACGTGTTCATTATGGTGAATTAATATTTTTCTCTCTTCATCAATGACTAGTATTAAGGATTGTGAAGGATTACTTTCAGAATCCTTTACGCTTATCTTAAAACATTAGGGTTTAAGCAAAAAAATTGCTTTTTAAAACAATTTGCACAATGACGTTTCATTTCTCGCAACTTTGGTCGAATACTTTTGTTTACCAAGATTTACCCAGGTGACTATTCATTTCCCGCTATAGTATTCCACCGTGTCCCAGTTTCCTCCTCATTCTCTTCTTTCCAATGAAAAAACAAAGTGAACGAATCCACATTTTTTGTGCTCAGAATATGAAAAATAGCCCAGAAAGGATTAGATTGCGATGAAAATGCTACCGTCCATTCATCATAAAAATTCATTTTTAAAATGAATTCAGCGTGAGAATTTCCTTTTACATTCAAAATACGGTTTATCTCAGTAATACAAAGCATACGCCGCTCCCAGAGCGCAAAAAGATTTGAATTATAAAATATGGGAGTACATTTCAAATAGTTACAACAAACCCTGCAGGGTATCAACTTCGATATAGGGGATATGCAACAGAGACAATCCGTTTGAGGTGTAATAAATCACCTTACCTCACCCCTGCCTATATCTACGCTATTATCAAGGGTATTCGTGCGCATTGTACGAAATCAAACCCCTCGATCCAGCGCAGATGTTATAGGGATACAATTTGATTATGTCATTACCCTGCCAACCATACTCTGGCTATTGTCACATTGTCACCAACTCCCCTGTTAATAGCGCAAGTCATAACACGTTCTCATTTCATTCCTTTTTATGGAAATTAAGGCGCAAATGAGCCGTCCGCGCAGTAATGTAAGTAAGTACAAGAATATAAACTATAATACTCTCATACAATTTTCTCAGCCAGGTTATGTTCCTCGACTGGAAATGACTGTCGATGATGTCATTCAATGTCGTTGTAATATGTTCTGTTTTATATTGTTATTGAAAGGCGGAGAATAGAGGGAAGTTTTTTGTCTGTTTGATTGAATAATATATGTTGCTAAAATTACCTATTTTATCTTTTATTTGTTATCTTCAGGAATGTATTATTTCTTTATTGTTATCTTCAGGAAATAGCAAAGGTTGCAAACATTGATGCGGTTTTTGTTACTGTTGCATTTTGGAACATCATTTTGTGTAAACGCAAGTTCTTGAGCTACCTAGATTTAGATAAGTAACCAAAAAGTCGAATATAATTAGCTAGTCCGATGAAGGTCACAATATCAGAAGTAAATATTTGATGAAATTCTAAATAATATTAAAATTAATGAAATCAATTCTTCCTAAATCCGCCAAAAATATCGGGTATTTAATACTTGGCCCCAAGGTTCATCCATTTATTTTTCTGTATTTGCTAAAATTAGGTCACGAGATCTCTAGGGTTTTTTATGAAGTGTACTGTGGTTGAAAGATGATATCAGTAACCCAGTCCTAATTAAATACGTGATCCACCTTTTCTACAAATGGCTTGCTAGATACGTGATATCTTGACAACAGATCGTGTGACAATGAATGAACCTGTGTTATATACTTCTTGAAAAGCTTTTGTACAACTTGCTGTGTTCCTTAATTAGTTAGTTAACATGTTTTTAGGGTCAAATTAGGCAAGCTGAATTAGAACTACTTTATCATATTTTATAAAATTGAAATTTTTAACATTACTTTAGTTCCAATCAAAATTTACTTTAATAGTATGATGAGATACTATACTCTGCTTCTGGTGAAAGAGCTTTTCGAACAGCATTACTGGTTTGACTACAAACCCATTTTTTCATTATTTCAAACAAATGTAATTTTGATTTAATAAATCAGAGGATTAAATTAATAATTATATCTATTGTTATATCCAAAGAGTTATATATATCGTTCCAGCGAAACTTAGGGCATCAACGTACAAGTCAAAGTAATATTTATTGTTCCTTTTTGAAATTTAGGTCTTGAGCGTTATTATGCAGATCATCCTACTGTGTTAGACATTAAATAGATAATCAGGGCGTGAGATTTTTTCTGTGTTTGATAATAAATGGAATCCACTCCTAAATACGAAAGCCCTAAAAGTTTTCTACTACTCTTCATCTGACTTTCATCCGCACATGATGCACGTAGCTCAACTTATTTCCGTTGTATGATGAAATATTATCTTTAAAAATAAAAACGGGTATAACACAGGGTTTCATAATATTTTTCTATGCTCGTACTCGAAGTGATTTCGATCAGATGTCTGTATAGAAAAAATATAATGGATGTTACCGGTCGTCTGAAATAACGAAAGCCCATTCTCGAATTGATATGAAAATAATTCGGAAACAACACTATGAGGATATATTTAAGACTATGTCGTACTGATATAGAGATGTGTATAATTACTTATATCGAAACAAAATAGAAGTAACATTATTGATGCGATGGTTAATTGTTTTCTAATTTGGTTCTATTTATCTTTAATATTTCTTACCTCAATTCTGATATTTATCAGCCGTATTGAAACACTATTCTTATTTCAAAGGACTTCTAAATTGGTCCGTTTCTATCTAAATTCAGTTTTGGAAATGGAATTCATGAAGAATTCAAGAAACTTCTCAAATATTAATAGTTATATCTACCATTACAATCCCAAATTGCCATATCCAGTAATAATTTACAATGGTTCTCGTTCCATACTATTCCAACCCAATTATATTGAGTTAAAATTTTGATAATATATTGATATAGTTAATACGATTGTATGATTTTAAATTGGTTAAATAGATCAAATTTGTTGTCTTTGGGATTATTGTCCATTGCCCATCATACAAATAATAATAGTCGTCATTGATACCATTATAGATATCTCTAATCAGAAATTCAGTTTAGCCGATATTCGATCTATCCCGTGATTTCGTGTGAACATAAATGACGTCTCTGTCATCCAAGTAGATAGTCTAATTTCAGGTTGAGATATGATAAAACATTTAGAACTGGTTTAGACAACGGATAAATAGGTTATTGAAAGTAACCGTTTTGTTTTATTATTACTCTACCTTACCCGATAAAGTGAACTTATGAAAATATACATCTCGTTAAAAGTAAGTGCTTAACAACCTTTCAACTTACTTTATTTGCTACAGTTTTACGAGCCTCCTATTACGTATTTCCATCGCGTGTCTTGCATAAGTTATCTGGAGCTACATTATAAATTGTACAAAATTGGTTCGTGCTTATTGTTGAAAGAGATATGATAAAGGCAGTGATAAAAAAGACATGTAATACTTCTTCAATTGAAAGCGTATTTTAATTTAGCGTCAATTGACTCTATACTTATTTTATAGCTTAAATCTCAATATTTGTTATATTGAGTCATACTTAGGTATGAGGCAAACATTAGGGCATAGTTGAATATTACCATCAATCCCATGTCGGCATTCTAAGGTGTCATAAAAGACAATAATTATAATTAGGCCGTAATATTTTCGTGAAGTCTGTTTGACTAATTATTAATTAGACTAGTATTAATTATACTCTATTACATACCTGAGTAAGCCTTCCAACGTCATGTTTCATCTGCGGACTTAAAATACAAGTTCTATCCTTTTTGGCTGGCATCGTATTGATAAAGCTTTTCATGTTATTAATGTTCATGGACGGCAATAGTCACTAAACATCAAATATGTTGTTGGTCATTTAAATAAAAAAATGTACATTAGATTTCATTCAGCGAGTGATACCTTTGACAGAGAAAGGCAATGTTTTTTACTAGAATAAAATTCATTTAATAAATGCCCTAAGGATTCTTTTAAGCCGGTCAATGACTCAGTATTTTTTCGAATTAGGTTAGCAAGTCTTTAGATAATAGTTTTCTAGCCTTATACTAGAAGTCTTTCATACAGATACAATTTACTTTTAAATAGCTTGTTACTGTTGGACTCGTTATCTCAGCTATCGATAAACGTTGTATTTGAATCAGTTTCTTTGAAATACTGAGTTATTCAAATCCTTAATGCTAAAAGCCATTCTCTCCCAGTCAGTTCATAGTTTTCAGGGTTTGTAGATATATAAAATAGATAGCATAGATCATCTAATATATAAAAATGAATGTTTTTCTGTATGTCCTTTACAGAATCGTAAAAGAAACATTTAATCATGTGATGTTCTTAAGCAACGTTATTGTGTATAAGCCCACGAAGTTTTCTGAGTTGGTACGACCAATTTTTGACAGTTGGCGCCACTGTCATTCCAATTAATTTCCTATATTTCCGTGGCAGTTCATGTTGGTGTAGCAACGCGCGCAGAGTTCAGCTAGTTAGCAATAAAAACAAGCGACAAAGGTAATATCTAACAAAAACTTTACGTATATGAAAAATATAAACAATAATATCAAAATACAATAATAGTATAATTTCTGTAGAAAAATCCATAGCCAGCTGGCGCTTGTGAAGACCATATATACCTATGTACCTCTAGCGAGTAATGTGATCATCTGTATATAATATCGTCTGTGTCTGTCTATGAAAGGCTATTTTAAATAATCTATCTATCCTTAATTTCTAGATAAGTTACTACATATAGTTATAATAGCTAACGTTTGTATTAACAATAATGTTATAACTATTTGATAGTTTTAAGACAATTTGAGTATTACAGTTGAACAAAGATTTTAGCAGAAATTACTGACTTACAGATATTCTGTAAAAGGTACTAAAAAATCAGCACTCAGACTTTACGAAAACTATGCTGTTCTTTTATTTACCTTCAGCACCGTTGTGTAATATGGGCGTCGGCTTTAGCTAATACATAATGTTACAATACATACAAAAATGTTCTAATAATACTGATACGTCAAACAAATTAAATTTTTGACAATAATTGAATTATCGAAACAAACAGTGGAAATAAACAAACTGATAATAAATCATCTTTTGTTCTACGGACTCTTTGAAATTGCTGTGAAAACGACTTTAATATCTTCTAAATTTCTCGCAATATAAACAACACACGGAACATTAAATTTATAGTCGCAATACGTACGAATGAAACAAAGTAATAGATGTCATATTTTATCGTTTGAAATTTTAGGACTTTAACTAGATTTCACCAACGATTTACATGTCGCTAGAATTTAATATATTAGAATTCATTTAATCGAAGGTTCATCTCTTTTACGATTACTATCTTATACTCCTGAATGTTTTATAGGTTTTATTTCATTGGTAATCAACTGATGTTTACTGAAAACGCTAACGTTTGAAATGTGACATCGGTAGGATGTGAACATAAGGTTATTTCTATCTAATTCTGTAAGCTATTATAATTTCAATTTCCTTCAAGATCAAAGAGTTATACTTCTCTTCATTCATTAGTGAGTAAGGTTGAACTTGATCGTGGTTGATTGGCGAAGCGGTTAAAAGACAATGTGAATCTCATAAGTTCTTATGCTCTATAAAAGCTTTCAAACCTTAAGGCTAAATACACACTAAGAATAGCAAATGAGACTTTATTTGTCCTCCTACGCCTTGAAATATGGTTATTGTACACTAACTTTGATCCTGTATTCTATGGACCCATTTTAAGAGAAACGTAATTCTAGACGTAATTATTTACTAAACATACAATATATGATTGTGTAGTTTAATAGAAAATTTTACTGAACACACGCAGTGATAGCTTAGTGGTTCGAACGATGGTTTCCCGAACGTGGGGTTGTAAGTTCGAATCCTGCACGCACTTCTAATTTTCAATAAGTTATGTGAGTATTACTAGTTATAATTATCACTTGCTTCGGTGAAGGAAAACATCATGAGAAAACCTGCACACCGGAGAGTTCTCCATAATGTCCTTGAAAGTATGTGAAGTCTAGCAATCCTCACTTGGCCAGCGTGGTGGTCTATGGCCTGAACCACTCACATTGTGTGAGGAGACTCGAGCCCAGCAGTGGGACAGTTATGGTTGTGATGATGATTACTGAACATACATTAAAATAGATTTCTTGAGAATGAAATTTATGAAGATGAATATGAACAAATAATATATATAATTGTTAATTTATTTTATTATCCGAATCAAAAGGAAAATGTAACTTTAGACAAAATATTCATAACAAATTATTTATTCAAGAAAAACTTCAAAGTGAACATCATAAAGTTTAGATACAGTTATGTAAAATATATCTAATTTTTATATATATAATAGACTATGATTATGTGTATAAATGGTAACATCTATATTATATACTGTATAACTAAACCTACTTAGTGGATTCTGCTATTAATGAGAACTGTTTATGAATCCCATTCGAATGGTATATAAACATTAGTAGATCAATTATTTCCGTGTCTATTTCCATAATATAATATAACTGAGTGTGTCGAGGATGAGAAAAATAGATAATTAAACTGCTCAATAACACGTAAGTACGTCCAACTCAAAACTAAATCACTTGACATAATAATACCAACTTAAATATATCCCTGAATCGTCGAATAAGTTAGTTGATAAAATAATAACGTACATTTTGAGAGTTTCTCGTCAATTTACTTGAGGATAATGGATTGTTGGATATATATAATATTAACAACGGCCAATAGAGACCGGCCAGACGAAGATATTGAAACACTGAAATAGAAAAATTTATAGTTACAAAAGTTAAAGGTATCTGTGAAAAATTTTAATTCTGAAGAATAAATCTGTTGTAGAATACTAAGGTACGTCAACTTACTAGAAATAATAAACACCACAGAGCTAAGTCTCTGCATAATAATTGGGATACTAAAATAATGTAATAAAAGATTTTTAAGTTGTTAAGGTCGAATGACGTCATTTGAATCCCTCGCTACGCTAAGAATTCTGCATTAGAATCCTTCGACTCATTCTAGATTCAAAAAACACTCGCATCAATAGTAGTTGTTTACTCCTTTGATTCACAATCTATTAAACATTCAAATAACCCTGCTTCGTAAACACACTGATGAGTATACCCAACTGATTCATAATTGCATGTATTAACATACAACAAGTTAGTAGTCACGCTGTAACCGAATCTCTATGTATATTGTTAGTAGGTTTTGTACGAAATAAAATCAAAGGCATATACCTGCTGCCATGGGATATAAGGGTCGGCTACCACTCATTACGTCCGTTGAAAGCCTGGGTGATAGATGGCCCGTTCATCGAGAATAATGGGCCATTCAACTAGCTTTGGAAATTATTTACCGCGCTTGTTACATTGTGTGCTTAAATAGAGGAAGATACATAACATTTGTTGGGTAAATTATATAGTGTTTACGTAACATATGCTTATAATTTTATTCTTCAATGTTCGTTCAGTATATGGACGCTTTTTTTATTTATGTCTAATCACTTTGTCATACATAAATGTATTATCTTTAGTGGTATTGTAGTAGCCCCCTAAGCCTTATTGGTAGTGACCCTGTCTACGAAGCGAGGGGTTCTGGGTTCTATTCCCGGCCGGGGCAGATATTTATTGGTATTGGGTTTCAGTGACGTGTTATTTGTGTTGTCCATGCCACCCGCGACACAGGGAACCCTACTGCGGGGGTATGAGTGTGTTAACGTTTATTGTGAACAAATAAATCAATTTTCCTCTCGTTGAAAATATTTTATTGCACAAAAAGATACTTAGTGACCCGGTCCTGTTTATTAATGGGTACAGAGATTGGGTCCTGACCGAGATAGTCCTTTATGTGACAAATAAATGTTTATTCTCGCGTCTTACTAATGTATGTGTGCCACGCTAGTATCGCAGGGAATTCTTGCGCGGACTTGGTTGAGTATTAATGTGGGTTCCCACAATGACTGTGAAGTGCGTTATTTTCAAGTTTACGCTCGACCGCAGTGACAACAGAAAGTGTATGAAAATGCAAAAACTGTTTATATGGTGTTCGCACGTGGATCGTCCATCATAGGTCGAATGTCGACCAGATATTTAAAAAAACGCATCGCATTGTTGTCGTGTGAACGTGTACTTATGATTTATTCAAAGAGTCAGCCGTACTAGGGAAAAATAATGGTTAATTAATAGACTCACGATTATAATCAGAGTCAAAATCAAATTAGTTACTCGTATTTGTTCACAAGACTAAAAAGCTTCCTTACTTAAAAGAAATTAATGTGAAGATGATGTTTTTGTTGTCAGTCCCAGAATTGTATGTGGGAAACATAATTTGATTCCTAAAATTCCTATTTCTGTATGTCTGATTACAAAGTTCATGTATAAGCATAAAAGTAATAATATGTTTGAAGTCGTTAATTGGACACTAATATTGAGTCCAAAATATAAGCGATGTAATAAACTTCAAAAATGTTAAAATGTGTTAAATATTGATTGTAGATTTATTTCGAATTTATGCACGGAATTAATTTGGCTACAAGCTAAATTATTGCATAAATTTTATCAGCGAGAATTGCGTCGTATAAAAACATTTTATGCCCTATTTTTTCTCTTTTATTATGATCTACGTAGATTAAAATTTGAGCTGCAATATTCTCTAATACTCAAATTGGATTAATTTTGCAGCTTAACCGAACTTTTTTTTCTAACAGCCCCTACCTTATTTTACCTTCTTTTATACGAAAAGAAAGAATGGTCATTTCGCACAATGTTCAAAGAGCTTATTCCAATTATAAGTTTAAGTTAAAGATTCCTAAAGTTCTCAAAAGATTCACTTTCTTCCAGTTTCGTCGGTTTAGCGTTAATTATATTCTCAACCGTCGCTTTCAAGTGTCAGCAAGATGTCCTCAAGATTTCGGGATAAAACTCTTCTAAAAGAGAGGCAATAACCACAAACACTTCAGTTGTTTTATACTTAAAGTGCCCATGACGGATATTATGGATATTAAATACCTTCGTATAACGACTTACAAAAAATGTATTTCTGTTAGTAACATTACGTTCTGTTAGTATTATTAGTATTATTGTACTAATAAATTTCAATCTACTTACTTCCTATACATAAGATACTTGAGAAAATTATCTATAATTGAGGGTATTCATTAAAACAAGAGGCTTTATAATATTACATTTCGATATGTTAGTGTTTACTTTATCGATGTTATTTGAAGTTGTCGTAAGTGCGCGGTAATACAGGCTTAACCGTGTTTGTTATATTTCAAACTGTTCATAAACACTTATATTTAAAGAATTACTTCTAAATAAGTTTTCCAAAGCAACCAAGCGCGGTTACAGCTATTTAATTTCAATATATTCCTCAATAATGATTCGGTATTAATACTGATTAGTCAAAAAAGGCTCAGGACCGGTTTGAATGGCGCAAATTAGTGGAGGCCTATGTCCAACAGTGGACTTTTAGAGGCTGATAGATCGATAGTCAAAAACGAATGGAATGTTCCAATTGGTATTTTATGATTATTCATAATAACGGATTCGTATTTTGAAACGTGATTGTTATTTTTAACGGTTCGGCGATGTGTTAATACTCGTATAGTCATAAGAATTAATGTGCCACTAAAAAATAAAAATGAATCAAACGAATCCCAAAAAAATCATTGAATTATTCATCCAAGTGAGAATGAATCCTTACTAGTGAAAAATTTATGAACAAAACAGCAATTAATTGTTGGAAGGACGCAGATGTGGCAATGACGTTACTCAACGTGTGATAATTCAATGCCAGGTATGATTAACACCCATTTTCAATAATATACCAATCTATAACCTCTAGACAAGGTAGATAAAGTAATAACAATCACTATGCCCTTATCATAGTAGCTAAGCAATTGACTTGAGGATAAAAGATAGAAATATGAGAACGGTCGTAAATCAAATTCACGTTAGATTTGTTTCGCAATGACAATTTTTCACGGGATAGATAATATCCAACAGGTGACGCTTTGATAATTTGTATCACTAGTCTCTTGGGACGATTGACATGAATATTTCAATAGCTCATAGCTCAAGTATTGTGTTTTAGGGTTATGTAATCAAAATGGAACTCTTATAGTTTCGTCATATTCATTTGTCCGTGCATCTACAGAACCGCGCATTTATTTTACAAAGCTCTTAATTGACATGGATACAGGCATATTTATCACGACTACAAAGTGCAAAAAAAGCGTTTATTTTTCATAATACCTCCTCTTCAACTTAAATGGTGATGATACTGTTCTCGAAAACCACATAGTATGGGGTATTATTTAAAGCTCTGAAAAATATTATGGGTCTGCGAATGCGATGGGTATGATCGTTTTCCGACTCAGAAATCCATTTGCGAAATTATTCAACAGAACTGCCAAGTCAGCTATTACACGCTGAAGAATTTAATATCATATGAAAGTATGTTAATGATAAAATACGATGCTAGTTAGGATGTAGTTTAATCCGGTATTCGCTCATTACATGCGCTTGACAAGTTTCAGTGATAAATGGCGTGGTTCATTGAGAATAATAGCCTATTCATCAGGCGTTTAGACGTGGCTATGAAATTATTATGTGTACAGCAACTTCATTTTTGCTCGAGAAGTTACAATAGCTCGCTGGTAATAAAACATCGGTGATGCCTTTGGCGTCATTGATGTATATGAGCAACGGTGGTAATTTACCATCAGGTTCACTCAGTTCCCGTCCGAGTGCAAAACTTCTAGAGAAGTCCACACCCTCAGGTCCCTATAATATTCTTTAAAATATAAATCAGTTGACAGAGGAGGGGCACTCTTTACTAACAAAAAATTCAAGGTTGAGAGCCAATCAAAGCGTTCTTTAAAGTGGAAACAGTGCTGAACTGATTAGAAAATCAGTAAAACGAAAAGGGACACTAATAAGACACAAAGTCATCCATCTAAAGATATAGCATGCTGGAGAATGAGATGTAATATATTATACAGTGTTTCTTATTATCTCAATATACTATACTTTATAGCCTCTCCACTGAGGTCTTCTAAGCATTACACGTAATTTGCGTGCTTATGCCTAACCAAGAGAAAAGAAGTCGTATAGTGAGCATAGTTTTTATAGCGAAGTTGAGATATCATAACAAAAAAAAATGAATTACTGTATTTTTACATACTATATGTCAGTGAATTAAGAAGGCAAAGTAGATTTTATAAATTGTCAGGCGGTACTGAAAAAATTATCACCAACTGGAATAATGAATCCAGCTGAAAAAAATTAAAGTAGTTAACCATACTTTTCTCCGCGAGAAAATGTTACAAAAAAGTGAGGAAAATGTTTGAGTGGGCAGATTTTCGTTGACACAGCTCAAAGGATTAAACACCCGCGCCGTTCAGTCTGTCATTACGCTGAGCGAAATTTTAATTACGAGATTCGAAAGTTTTACTATCTTTTAAAATACATTTTTTTTTCTCAAACAGTGCTCGAAGTTTTTCACCTGTCAGATTAACAAGTATGTGGTACATAAATAGTATTTATTTAAGACTTAATTCGCTAAACAAAATAGTTTTGAAATGAAATAAAATTTTATTTGAATTAGGTTTCATAAAAACTTTTCGAAGTCGAACTACGTTAATGTTTTCCCGAGGGAAGAAACGACAAGAGACTAACTAGAAAAAATTAACGAAAGCCGGATTTAATGAAAAGAAATTATCATCGACTCAACTAATTTTGAATGACATTTACGCAACTATACGTTCATATTATTTAAATCGTAATGGACGTGGTTAACTCCTATATATAATTAGAAACGTATGTAGTTAAAAAGCAATTGGAACCTATCTAGCATAAGGGTTTTTATTATATTCTTTAAATATTAAAATAAATAGTATAAGGGACTATGTATGTCAATCAATCAGTATATCTAATCCCATTGACAATCTTGCGAGGTGACCTTATTAAGGAGTACCTTAACACTCCGTTAAAATCAAGTTTTCAACAGTAGATTGTTTGCCAGTGCCAGAGCCATTTTAAGGCGACAGTATTTTTTGAATCCAGAGCGGAGCGAGGAATTAAAAAGATTTTTATTCACATCTATTTGTAACAAGCTACATTGTTTCTTGTAAACACTGACTAAAATAGCACTAGGGTCCCTAAAGTAGATTCTACTTTAGAATCCCTCGCTATGCTCTGGATTCTACTGTAAAATCCCTTGCTCGCTCGCCTTAAAATAACTCCTTTACTCCTTTCGTAAACAATCTACTATTATGTATTTTAATGAGAGAAAAAAACATATTTTCTTTATACAAAAAAATCTTCTAATTCAATTTAAGAAACGTAATATACTGTGTAATTGGCTGTTGGGGATTTTTTGCTCAGATTTGTTGTCCATTTGATTTTCCAATTCAAAAAGGTCAAACCAAAAATAATTGTCAAGCATCGCTTAGGGAGCAGTTGCCCCAAATCAAATCGATGACCATTACATTGATTGATACGGGATCGGACTCAGAAATAAATGTACGTGTTTTGTTTGTTAATGACATTTTTAAATTGGCGTTCACTTCGGAATACATTTCGCCGCTTAGATCATATCAATAGAAACAAAATTGACATAGGGGAAAAGATTGCAAAAGTATTCATGTAACTGAATGAATGAATAAATATGGAAAACACTACATATATAGTTTAGCACTATAGGATTCTATGTATCACAATCTATGGAAAGTAAAATGTTCAATACTAATATTGTGAACGTGAAAGTGTGTGTGTAGATATTTGGGAAGAAGACCGCCATAGACTAATGTTACAGAATTTTATTTAAGCATCTTAATTCTGTGCAAAGAACCATTACGATGCATATTTAAGCCAAATTAAAAAAAAAGTTTAACAACAAAGCGACAACCAATGCTAGAAAAGAATGACAACCTTTATTTGCTGTTCTTTTTTACCACGTGGACGAAGCCGTTAGTAACATCTAGCGTATTAATAATGGTGATAATTCAAACAACACATATCTACTGCTTATAGCACAGTAAAAACTTTTAGAGAAATTGCAAGTGTATTTATTTGTTTTCTAGTTTGTCCGAATAAGTAATTTACTCAAAATAGATTCCTATATTTAAACGGGTTTAGTTGACACTTCCTCAAAGTTAAGCCTGTATCAATATCGAAGGATGACAAATTTGAGGTCGTTGTACTAAACTAATTACACAAGTAATAGGCAGTACTAAACCATGACCCTTGAGATTATGTTGGAATTAGTATTGCTAATTTCAATCGAATAGTTGGCTATTGAATCCATCCATTGACGATACGTAACCATAATATGCAATACATGTAGATACATGATAGATTAGATATGTTTTTCGATGCTTGAAAAGGTTGTATTAGTAAACGATAAAGGCCCTAACTGAAGCAAAACGTCTGTCGAACCCCGAACTTTATTAATTAAGGAATAGGATCCCGTAACTAATAATAAAGACACTTGGAAACCTTGTTTTTCAATGGTTGGCTGGAACTTTTGGTTAGGAATTCAAATTGAACTTCCTATTACAATACATCCGATATAAAGGGAAAGAGAAAAGGAACAAAGGATTAATTTGTAGGAGATTACAATTATAAATGGCTAGTAAATTTCTCAGAGGACTTCTGGAGATAGAAAATTACCTTAGTTCATGTCAAAAGAAAAATTGTAGAACAATTTTAGCTTGTGCTAATGAGTTAGGAGGAACCGATAACCGTTGGAAAAGAAAGGTCCTCGAATGGCGTCCACATCTCGGAAAAAGGAGTGTAGGTCGCCCCGCAACCAGATGGACTGACGACCTAAAGAAGACAGCGGGTATTCGCTGGA
>DWPA01000527.1:0-24149 GCA_018251375.1 Calpodes ethlius
AAAAAGCTTGGATTAACAATTATTGTTTGTTTCAATTTCAATAGGTTCTTAAATAAAAGATATATGTCAATAAAAACCTGTCTTATCATTTCGTTCGTTCCTAGATTTATTGAAGTGAAATAAGAGCTGTTGTTAGTAAAAAAAGTTATTAATACCACAATTGATTTATTTTATGGCAGTTTTAGAGTGCTACAAAGAGTAGTCATTCCGTCATATCTAAAAACTTTTCATGTCGCGCCATTATGGAAGTTTGTGGCAGTTCGCGCGGAATACGAGGAATAGCCTCGTAAGGACTTCGTAAGCTAAGTAATTGTATGGCGTTTAGTTGAAAAACATCGTCCCTCGAGGAAATTTTATTTAGATACTGAAATATTTCCGACTTTACTGCACTAAAGTTAATGAATTTTTATATTAGCTTTGGCTCAAGCGGTAACATAAAACCGTGTAATGACGGTGATAAAAATATTGTTTATTACCTACCTACTTAATAAACAATTCCGTAACTAATTAATATTATTAAATTTTGCCAAACATTGTAATATAATAAATATTAAAGTTTGTTATATATTTAAATATGTTAACTTATGTTATTACCACAAACGCTACCAATCATGTATGTTATACATGATATTTCTCTTTGTTTTCTCTGTTTCTGGGTAATGATGTCAACATGTCAACAGAGGCAATACTATGCTACTAAAATCATACTATAACAAAACCATATTAACTGAAGTACGCAAGAATGTCGCTGTTATAAAATAAAACCATTGAATATGGCGAAATTCAATTTCCAGTCGCACGTAGCCAGCGTCAAAATGTCAGGAGGAAAATAACATGTTCGTCGTTCGATTCTCGTTCCCGCCTATTACTTTAAACATTTGAGTTCGTTTTTAAAAATTCTCTTCGTCGTTTCTTGACGTCCACTGCATAGATTCGTCGGCTTGTCGCTTGCTGAGCGTCGAACGAGTGAACTCGTTTACTTAGGGTTACCACCTCAACGTAAAGTCGGAATAACTGATTAAATGGGTAAATCCCGATAAAAGATCTGAAAGAAAATTCTGCCACTGAAAAATCACATTCTATGCACAATACATTTTCCAGTAAACGTGAGAATATTATGTGTGCCTAGAATATCTCGCTTGATTCCTTAATTTTTTTTCTAATAATGAAAATTGGTATTTTTAACTAGTAATGAAGCTCACGGGATTGAAAAGGTAAACTTGTTTTATACCAATTTAATATAATGTGATACAAATAATAACCAATTGATTCGAGTATTGAAGATAATATGTTATTTAACATAAGTTTTCAAATTAAATTTCAGATTTCATGATTATTTTTCATCGTATTCGGAAATGTGAACGAACAAAGCTAGACAAAGTTCAGACAGAAGTCGGAAAATCCGGCCATACCCGAACATATCCGAGCGAATGACGACCCTAGCCGCGGGTCGGTCGAGTGGTCTAGTCGACCCAGTTGTCGTAACGTCGATAACACTGTTGCGAGCTAGCAACGTTATATTTACCGTTCCTTTATAATTATAACCCTTTTACGTCTTTTAAAATAAGGTCTAAATTTCAATGACGCGTGCTCATACAACTTTTCGATATATGTCGCATGCTCGCTGTGAACTTTGAGCGTTTGTTGCATTTATTTTAGTACGATATCGAGCCGCTGCGCTCATAAAAATGCAGTGCGCGTGGTGATAGCCTTATTATTGTGAATATGGGCCGCAGCAGTTATTGCATTAGAATGGTCAGGTCGTTTAAAACATTCGTTTGATTCATTAGTGTTGGAAAATGATTTCTGTTTGTGACATCATGAGTGTTTCTGTGCTTTATAACGAAGGTTAGGGCGATTCAGTAATAAGGTATTAGGTAGTCAGTAGACTTATGGAACGGGTAGATCGAATTGATGGAATTTAAATATTTTTTATGGGCAAGTTATTCATTGTTTGCACACCACAGAACATACAAAGAAACCATGCATAATTGTCTGGCATTATAGTTATTTTTGTTGTAAAAACTTAAACAGTCAATGTTTTACAATTATGGGTTTAAAAAGAGTTTTAAATAACAAGATTCAAAAAGTTTCAGACTCTTGATCAATTATTAAGAACAAATAACATTATGTTTTTCATTTATTTGAAGATTTTCATATAAATGAACCTTTAAGTTCAAAAGTTAACCTACCGCGAAAACTAACTTGTATGTATGTAGAAAGTAATTTTTGGATCTAACATGTTATTGATAGAAGTAAATGTAACTTGAAAATCCTTTTTTTATTATCATACAAATCTTTCTATGACCATAGTTTTCTTTATTCTTGGCAATGCGCCCAGAAATAGTACCATACATATTGTTATTTTACAGTTTTCTATGTAATTTATTTAGAAATATAGAAATATAAAGTATTTCTATCCGTCCATTTGTAGGCTAAGTTAATATTAGTACCTAGCAAATTTTGATGGAATTTTTACTTTCTCTTTGAATAGATGTTTTCCTGACTTTTAGCCATGAATGTACCCTAAGCGTTTACATTTAAAATTAATTATTTCCCTTAACTTTCCTTGCAAATAACTATATTTTTATTTATTGTTGGCAATTGCATTGAAATCTGTTTTTGAGCTTATCATACAGATTGGCAGCGGTTTTATGAGATGTTAAATTTTATCGAGTGAAGCGATCGGGTTGTATATTGTATATAATATAAAAATATACAATTCTTTAGTGGATGATGATTTATTTTAAGTATTGCCAGTAAATATGAACAATAAAAATATAAATTATATGTATAAGGTTTACATAGTCTTCTCAGAGGTGTGAAATCTGTCACTGGATTCGCGGTCTTAACAGTGAGAATTCATGGTACACACAGTTAATGAAGAAATAATAATTTTCGCGTTGCTTCGGCAATTCAATGCCTTAGGACTCGAACTAGAAACAATGTTTACATTTCATATATTACTCGGAAAAATGTATTACTTTTCGAACTAATTGAAATAAAATGAACACTTAACATTTCTCCAAACTTGTTACAATAATGTCATGTTAGTGAAGTTTTAACAGTGCATACGTCATTTTAACGGTTCGAGAATTTTAATGAAATTCGATGAAGAATGATCACATGCTTTGTTTTCAGCAATGAGAAAGAAGATATCTAACCAATTGCGATACATTTTTCAATGAAACGGACACTTACTCGAATGTAGCTAACTAAATATATTTTTATACAGTTATTATGCACTTTTTTAAAGCTTATATTTCTGACTTACGTATTGTTAGAACTTCATTGACAGTAAATCTCATCCGAGTCATTTTAACGGGCATTGACTCATAGTAAAATAGTCAAAATTCTAATATATTTTTCCGTTACGTATATTTACACAGTGCAAGTTAATTTAAGCTCAGATATTCCTCCCTATCTCATATTTGCTGTCAACTACATGCTTTTAGCGAACGTTCTGCTTGGCCGTAGCCCAGTATTCTTGCTTTCTAAATATTTATTAACATTGCACAACCTCTGGACTTTGCCTTGCCAAATTTTATATGTAGGTAATTGTTATCTTCCCATTTTTTGTTGGATACCGATAGCAAACGAACTTACAGTGCCACAATCCCTTGTCACCCTTGGAAATCTGTAACAAATCTCGAACAGGACTCTAGGTGGGACAGTTGTCTGTTAGTAACTTCTGTTGTTATTAAGTATAAATAAGAATAACAATCAGTTTTGATGTTGTTCATGATATTGGGCCTTGTTCAATATTATTGTTATCAACTCATCATTGACTTATTACAAGACACAAGTTTTTCCTTTCCATGTAAGTAGCCGACAACGATCAAGCATGTCATCTAAATTACTAGGGTTTGAAATACGATTCAAGTGTTATCTGTTGAAAAGGATTTCTAACTCTAGTTTTAGGAGTTGTTATGTTATTTGAGTACTACAATAAATTTAATTAATACGTTACATTGTATACCATATCAATAATACTAAATAAAAAAATCTCTACGACAAATGATACAACAGGTTTTTCTCTAAAGAGCGATTTCTTTCAGCTGTCCATAGGATAGGAAGTTATGAGAATCGAAATACAGTTTATGGAAAACATTAGCACTCGATATTCACCTAATGTAAAATTTCTATGTAAATATTCTGGAGTTGGCGACCAGATCTAGCTATTAAACGGGTACGGCTACAATAGATCAAATATGGTCGCAGTGGCCGTTAGGATCCGTGTCCCTTGCCCGATCATCAAAATAATAATAAAAATAGTGTTAGAGTAGTGAGGAGGTTTTTTAAGCCTATGCTTAAACGACGTCGTTAATTCAATATACGGCCCTGTAGATGGCATTAAGCCATACATTAAAAGGATTTTTTGTAAGATATAATGTTTATTATCAAATAAAAGTGATGAGTTAAATATTTATTACTTTTTATAACGCAGTTTTTATTTAGTCGGACTTATTTTTTTAAGACCGTTTTATCATGTTGAACATATCTTTTGTTTAATGATTCATATATATTTTGTATTTTTAAGCGTACGGCTTTGAGAAAGCCTTTAAAACACCTTAATTACTGTGTAAAAATTACATTTTCGTTTATTCGCGAGTCTATCATGAATATTTCACAGTGGAAAGAGTAAGAAAATTATACGAGCCTTTAAAATTTATCTTTGCTTCTTGCACGTTGCTCTGAGCTCGCTTTAAGGCGGTTAATATGATTTTAATGAAACTTGGCGGCTGTAGTTGCATCCCCTTGAGGTTCACTGTACACTCCGGTGTCGTCTCAGGTGGTAATATTAGAAACGTTGTTTATATTTAAGTGCGAAGTTCCGAGGTTTCATGAAATTGTGTGACTGTTTTCTAAAGTTTGTGCAGGTATCTAGGTTCCCTACTTAAAACTTTAGACGTTTCATACACGAACATGGCCTTAACGAGGGATTCAGTTGCTGCTGGAATTTGTATGTAGGTACAGTACGTACCTATATAGGTACGTTTTCCCAAAATAGTTTTAAATTCATATGCGTTTGCTTCCTCCTGAGGGAAATAAAGCATGTTTGCCCCTCGTAAAAAAACATCTGATTTGCCCCTAAATTGAACAAAGACTAGGCACACCACTGTAACATTAAACACGTTTATTAAGATTATTATGCGTGAAGAGATGTTGTTTTATTTCCAAGACTTTGTTACCTGCTGTATTTGCTCACATTTCAGAGGTTATCAAGAAATCAATGTTATCCTCTTTAGTTATTATGCGTTGATCTCTATTACATTTAATTAGTTGTAAATTTAATAGGTTGGTAAACAGAAAATATATAAAAATATTATTGTAACATCAATTCTTGAAATTATTGCTGAGTACTATATTTATGTAATAAATGGTGTCAGTTAACTGAGGCGGCATCAATCACCCGGGGCCGGTAACCGCATTACGTCACCACTAATTGTGATCCCGCTTCTCAGCGAGAGTGGGTATCGTCCTTTTCCCGATCGATGCCACCCTTGAGTCTGGGCTCTACGAATTTTTACGTACATTGAACTGTATATACCAAGTCTATTCAGCAAAAGCGAACTAAGCCAGTGGTGTATTTTTACGCGGCGATACAGTCGAATCTGTTACCGTACATTGAAGTGCGAATTATGTGAGTGTTCTTCAAGAAGTGTATGTAAGCGGCAATAGTGAGGCTGCGGTGTAAAAGTTTCGTTTGCGGGGTCGCGTCCGCGTTCTTGGTAAGCTTGGCTGAAGGGAGGAAACTAGGTCGGTCTCGCCGTCCCAATGTTGTCGCTTTCATGTCGTCCACGACATCGGATAAACTCAAATTTTATTGCGTTGCGTTACTGACGTTCGATCGTTCTTTCGTGGTTTCGCCCCGTTTGAAATGAATAAGTGACTTAATTCCATTATTTGTCATGACGTGATTCATAACATAGTCTATTGCCATTAATTTTATTCGTATTCGTGTTTATTTCCTGTCGTATTATATATTCGGATATTCGTTATAGATATTATAATCTGTAAAATTTTGACATTGACTTATGTTCATCATTTTTTATTATAGTAATATTGTTGTCATTGGCTGTTTATAATAGAGGACAAGATATAGAAAAATGTCAAAGCCACAAATTGTTTTTATTTGAGTTGAGTGTGTTTGTGTGTGCGAGAGAGACAGAGTCCTGATACGTTTTGGAATGACACATTTTTTGTGTTATGGACATAAAAATAAACACGTCTTAAGTAAAAAGTATTATGTATTTTCATTACTTATATACTGATATATCTGCTCATTGATATATTTATGTTAATAATTTATTGCTTCCACCATCTATTCGGAGCTGAAAAGCTGTCACATATATGTCTTTCTCGGTCGGATGTTGAAGCCCAGATCTTTCATTCAAGAGACAGGCAACTGAGCTATGGTCATCAAAATAAAAAATGGCTGCCAAGTATAGGACAGAACGGAATTAGAATGTTCTGATAAGAATTCATGATTTTTTTATGTATCTATATAGAAGTTTATTACGACGTTGTTCTTGTTTCTTATAGGACAATAGTATTAGTTGACAAAAGTATTGTGTAACTAAACGTATAAACTAGTGCTGGGGCTTTATGTCGCTGAAATGAACATTTAACAGCAAATAACTAAGTCGGTCTTACTTATCCCGTAGGAATTCCCAAATAACCGTAATAGATTTTTTAGTAACCAGTTAGTGTGTACACTTACATATATTTTAGTATGTAATGTTATCATCTGTTATTAGTCTTACAAAATTTTTGTTACGGTTAAAAAAGCTATTTGATCAATATTACATAGCTTATAACACCGAGAATTTCGAAATTTCCGTCCTTAACTTTGTCTGTTGTATTATAAAAAATTGTATCCTTCTAGCTTGAATGGATAGTCAGGACTTTTTGAAAAACGGTTTAAATGTCAAAGAAATTAGTTCATGTGATAATAATTTAATAATAATTTAATTATTACTTATGAAAAGAAATGTTACCAATAAGACTAAGTTGTAACTCTACTATCTACTTTTTAGAATTAAGGTCAATGTAAATGAGACTTGCCAATTCCAAGATGTTGTCCAGGTACATTATTGAGTCGCTGAAATTATTTGAACAATTACAAGAAGATTGCACGATTATGTTTCCTTCTAAAGACAAAAAATCCAGCTCAGAAAATGGAGCTACTGAAAAAATTGTAAAGACCACTCTAGTTAGGTTTTAACGGAGTCATTAGGCTAAGAGTTAAAACACATTAAGATAATCACTCTTTGAAGTAGCGTGGAGCACAAGTTTAATAACAACGTTGGGGAGTATAGTGCTTCAAAGTTCTATTAATCCTATTATTCAGAGCAAGAATTAAGTTTATTTTGACATTTCTCACCTTGTACGACGGCAGTTGTACAAATATTTACTGATGAGGTGTTACTGTAAACATTGGGCATAGACACATGAGATGTTCCATTAGATAGATAAACGCTTTTTGAATATCAGAAATATACACAAATAATGAGTTACGACCATCAAATGGTGCGGAAAAGAATAAGGAAGTCAGTAGCTGTTTTGTCTCTTGACGACTTACCGTAATGATTAGGAGGAAGAGATTTTGAAGGAGCTACTATACAAAAAGATGTATTGTAAGATGAAGATAGGTTAATAGATGTGAGAAGGATAAGATTGGGAGATGAACTAAAACTGGTATTTAAAGATTGAAGAAGAAATTAAGTTAAATAGAATTCCGTATAAAACAAGCCGGATTTGTTCATTCTGTGAAATAGAATTGAGATATGTGATCATATTTGCGGAGACCAAATATAAACCTTATAGAAATGTTCTGGAGACGCTCAAGTTTGTTAAATTGCTTCTGTGTAAGATCAAGATACCGAGTAAGGCTGTAGGCAAGTAAAGGTAGAAAAAGATATTGAAAGAGCCTAATTTCGAAAGCAATGAGAAGTAGATTTTTGGTGATGAATATTTTTGCTTATAGATTTTATTTGTGATCTCCAAGACAGTGTTCGTGGCCACGGACTAACTTACACCATGACCATGATATTACTATGTAGATGAATACATTTCATCTACAGGCTAATATCATATAATTCTATAGTACTTTTGAAATACAGAAGATTAATAAATGCAGTAAATATAAAAATGAAAACTTTTTTAATTACGACAGAAATCTAGACTTTGTAGGCTATACTAATTGACTATAAGTGGGAGTTATAAATAACAATTATCAATGATTTGAATAATCCATTCCAACGCCACAACGAGGAGTAAAATTATCTTAACTTTATTTACAGATTCCATAAGAAATTCATTGCGATTTTTGTCCACAATTGGATCTTTTTATAATTTATTAATTGTCGCGTGATAAATCTTGTAGAAAAAAATTGGATGTAGGATCTTTTACACTTGACGTGTTTTTCGTAAGTGCGTCCAGACCGATGTAGTTTTTGTAATCTGTGGAAATAATCGCGCGATGAGTTTTCGCAGTGCGAGTTTGCCCTTACGCATCGCAAGTGCGCACATCAAAAGGAAGTCGTTACTTTGTTATATGGACCATCGGGGCAGCCGAGGCTCTCGTACAAATTTAACTGCCTTCACAGTTATGTAAAAGGAAATACATTTCATTTTTAATGGCGCGACAATATACTGTAAAAACATAATAGACATTAAAGGTTATTTGGGTTTAGTTATGGTTATAGCTCTTGTGTGCGTTTGGCTTCACTGCCTTTATATGGTTATTATAATACGTTCTTACGTCTGAAGCTATTTCCATTGCATCGTAAAGTGAATGTAAAATGTATCGGCTCTTTTTAAAATGATTGTCACATAGCCTATAAGTTACATTAACAGCTTTTGCAAGTTTATAGTTTTTACGTAATACCCGCTGAAGCAATTGAATAGTTTTATCGCTAAGAATTAATGCGTTCATTATTTTGAAATTTATTTTCAAATGTATAATAAAGACGTGAATAAATTATTACATCCGGTCATTTAAATCTACAGTCTGAATGAGTTGTTCGTTGGTTTCCATATTTGATCAGGTGGATTGGAACTTACACCCAATATATGACTTACATAATGAGTACAATGGTATTAATTACGAAATAATCCGAACAATCTCCTTCGCGGTAATCCCTAAAAACATTAAAAATGCGAAAGTACCTCTATCTGTCTGTCTGTTACGCTTTCACGCCTAAATCACTGAACTGTAGGTTCTGGATATAGGCGTCTTCTTATATCTTTTTCCATCTCCTTCATTTATCTTTTGTTATGTTAAATGATTTCCGTTTGTCGTCTTGAATATATTTGTTTATACAAAATTAATACAAATATATCGCAAATCTATAAAATCGTATTATGCCGTTCAAAGTAAATATGGTAGCGAATAGTTTGTGTTCTAAATTTTTAACATTTTAAATACGTTGTGAGTAAAATATATAGATGACCTAGATAATGATAGCCAAGTCATTAATATTCTCGTACGTTATAGATAAAATAAACCACTAACGATGTTATAAGAATTCAGCTTGCTAACACTGGGAAATATCATGATTAAGGGGCATAATCTGTCTATTCTATCTACTTAAGAAAATGTTAGTGACTGACAGATAACGTGCAGCTCTACCAATGGTTTATAATTAATCTTTTTTTTACTTTTTAACATAATATACATTAATTATTCTGTAATTTTAAAAGTAAACAGTGGATAACTTAATGTTATTATAATTACAGATGTAGGCTAAATGGGCGAGTAACAAATTATAAGACATGACGAAGTTATTATTTATACTACGAACTAAACTAAAGTTTCTAAACAAACCACTGGCGATGGAACGTAACGTTTTAAAACTTAAAGCAAATAGTTACGTTGCAGGGACGATGTTTATATCGCTGTATCGACGAGACAGAGCACATTAAATGTAAATTGGCTACGTTTCAATATTATTGCATCGGCGGGATCACATTTAGTTCTGATCAAAGTTTTATTGCCCGTGTTTTAGTGCTATGGCAACGTCCAATGATAATAGGGATAAAGACCTCGATTATACTCGGTTGAGCGATATTAGTTATAGATATTATTTGTTTGTGACTTCAATTGGAAATAACTTTCTTGTATCTCGGGACAGCGCTCGTAATGATACATTATAGCTACGTAGCAAAAAATTCTTTCAGCAAAAATCAATCTTCTCTCCCCGGCCCTCGTCCTAATGATAGAGGGTGAAACTTGTGTGTTTGGACTGCGTTTTTGCCTGTGTCTTCCGCTTGAACGGTATATTAAGAAATCTTCGTAATATTATGAATATAAAACTTTGGATGTTTGTTACTCAATCATGTAAAAACTAATTTGGATGATTACGTATGATAATAATTTTAATTCCGGGAAATAAATTTGTTTTCACGGGATATTAAGTATAAATTGGTATAAAAGTTTTATAAAGCAGTTAGTTATTGTTTTCAACGAATATTATATTTATAAAGTCCTGCCTGCGAAACGAGGGGTCCTGGGTTCGTTGCCCGCCGGGGCAGATATTTATGTGACAGATAAATATTTGTTCTCGTGTCATAGGTGTTAGTGACGTGTTATTTGTGTTGTCTATGCCACCCGCGACACAGGGAATTCTACTGCGGGGGTATGTGTGGTGTTTAGCGTTTTATATTTTCATCATCACAACCCATAACGGTACCACTATTGGCTCGGGTCTCCTCTCACAAAGTGAGGGGTACAGGCCATAGTCAAGTACTCTGGCCAAGTGTGGATTGGTAGATTTCACACAACTTCGAAAACATTATGGGGAACTCTCAGATGTGCAGGTTTCTTCACGATGTTTTTTCACCGAAACAAGTGATTACCTTGTAATACACACATAACTTTTGAAAATTAGAGGTGCGTGCGGGATTCGAATTCACCCGGGGGAGGTTCGGGAAACAAATTTTCGAACCACTAGTCCTTCCGTCCTTAATTTTATCTCCTTGGTCTGGTTATATATTCCTTACCTCAGTTCTAGTACTAAACAGTAACTTATTAGTCGTTATTTCGTAATTTATAAATATTTTTCTTATAAAAAAGCCGACCTTTAGAACGATAAATTGTATTACCCTTGCTACATCTGCGCCCCTACGTAACGTAACGTCCTCCGTTAAAAATGACTTAACACGGATATGACTGACATACAATAAGTCATTTAAATTACTTAATACTAAATATGGGCCATTCTTGCTTATTTATAATCGTTTTGAAACAGTATAAGTTTTAATTTAATAACATATATTTTGTTCTTTACTGAATTTATTAAGATTTTATATTTTAAGGATATGGTCTCTTGAACATATTTCCAAATGTAGCGATATATTTCTTGTGTTGGCAGCACTGTCGGGTATATTGTTCTGGACTTGCCTTGGTACATGGGCGTTTGGCTTGAGATCAGACTAGGTGTATTAAATTTTGTCGTATAAAGGAAAATTCAGTTATAAAATAACAAAATTGAAGGCATTGAACAACATCTTTATTGAAAAAGATGCTGGCATTTTTCAATTCTTAATGGCAACATAGTACATTTTTCCACATAAAAACGACGGTAACAGGATTTTTCTCTTGAAGATCTCTAGGCTATATCCCATTCTACTATGACATCTCCCTTACATAGTGCATGTTGTATTTTACCAATTAACCCAAGATTATTTATTCTCCTTATCTAGAAACTGTCACTGACATCTTTGTGTCATTCCAGTAAATTACGATCTGATTCTTCGTACTGTCGTAGTATTTTGTACGAGCTTAAGTCTTTCGTACGACATAGTATGAAGTACTTTATGAATGATAAAGTCATCAACCTCTATTTCTTTTGGAGGAATTCTTTCGGCGGAATAAAGTACATATATCAAAGAATTTATTCAGTGACCGAGTTTCGGTAGGTAGATATGTCGCTAAACAATGACAAAACTTTATAGGGGACCTTTTTTCTATTCCACTTAACATAATATTCGATCGAGGACCCGTATCCCTTTCATTGGTTCGTCATTCCGCTGTGATATAGGTAGCTCGTTTTGTGTTAACGTATCATTTGCTCGGTTCAAACAGAGCGCGATTGGTTTTAATGCTAACAAAAAAAAAGCCGTAACAAATTCAATGAAAATCGTGCTAGTAGACTTTTTTATGCCAATAATGTACGCAGAACGAGTTATCTGATGGTATTTTTTGTCGCATGGATAGTTGCTGTTGGATCTTGTGGCCTTTACAGGTTAAAAGGTTACCGCTGTTTATGGCCAATAGGGGTGGCAATAAAGACATCACTTGTGTGTTGCTGTATAGATAGCGGTGTTGGTGTTAGTTCTTCTTAAACATTGGAAGTAGGGAGAAGAAGAGAGGGAGAAAAAAACATTTTTTTTCATGATTTGCTTATATTGTCATATTATAATAAACTGTTGACTGATATTGAATCAGTTATGCATACGGTGTTACAAAAGTTTCCAGCAGGTGGCGCTTTTTCTCATTTGTTCTGTTTGTTAGTGCAGAGTGCTTCCTTTCCGGTAACACCTTCGGATTAAACTAATGTTCATGGATAATGACGATTCATCATCAGGTGGCTTGTCTGATTTTGTAAGCTTCCTTTCCTGAGTCTACCTTTGGCTTTACCAAAATGTTTATAGGATCCAGTGACCTCCAAACTTTTAGCAGGTGCAGGTCTGTTTAGACGCAACGTAGAAGAATCTCACTCCTCATGTTTGTAATAGCGAGTATGCAGGGGACAGAGGGCAGGGGCCGAGGAAATGGAACGCGAAATGTTTTTGTGCACTTCGCTACTAACAAAACAACCGCTCAGTAATGTATGTTTTTGTGTCAACACGCTAAAGGCTCTACTTAGTCTGATAAAATTATAGGTGCCCGGAGAATTGTGTTAGCTAGAATTACAAGCAACCTATTTAGTACGATCCGTGTGCCGAGTTCGGAGTGGATAATCAGGTCAGAATTAGGCGCCTCTTTTTTATTCCTCGTCCGATTCGTATTGGAGCGGCTTAGTGAAGTATGCGTTAGGTTTTTTACTGAGAAGAGATACAGAAAAGAATACATAGTCTTCTAACTGGAAACAGTCGTAACTTGATAATTCTTCGATCGATAGGGTTTGATGTACGTTGTATGCAATTTTATAGCAGGTACAGACGAATGGATGCCGCACAGGTCAAGAAGTCAAGTGCTATAGAAAATTAGAAGGTATTCATATAACAACTCGCTATAGACTCTCGCCAGCGAAAACACATTTAGGTATACCGAGTCATTTCATAACAGTTCTTGTGATGGCTCTATAAGGTTTTATAATAGTTGTTTGCTCCTGCTACGTATGCGCCCTAACTCGTTAGTTAGCGCGCAAAAAAAATCGTATAGAACTCCATTAATGCACCCGAGCTCTTAACGCGATAATTAACGCGTATTTGGGCGCTGCCATGACCTAAACACATAAGTCACACTATAAGGATATGAATTAAAAAGGAATGTTTTCTAGTATCAGTTACATTCCAATATGTTTATTTCGTAATTTAATTAAATGGAGTTAAAGTTTGTACTGTAGATAGCATTAAGTTATGTGTTAATTAGAACGTATTCTGGGTCTTTGTATCTATTATATGTAGAAGCACAAAACAAAAGCCAAATCGAAGGCTATTTGGTAATTGTTGAGATTAAACTGGGAAGCTCAATTTTAATCCATCCTCATTCTCTCTTACCGTAGTCTCCTATTAACCTTATTTTAACCTACCTTTGAGTACACTAACATTTATTTTTCACGTTGGATATAATGTTATTTGAATAAAACATGTGACTGTTGTGCAAGTTTGAAATAAAATTGATCTTAATTTAATAACAATTCTTTTTTGGGTTAATATCATTATTATATGTCTGTGAACACTCTCCAGCGGGTATTCGCTGGATTCAGAAGGCTCAGGACCGGTCTGTGTGGCGCAAATTAGGGGAGGCCTATGTCCAGTAGTGGACTTCCTTAAAGGCGGATAGATAGATAGATAGATAGAACACTCTCCGGATAGTTATCATGTTTTTACTTGAGAGGGCAACCTAGTGCCTCGCCGTGTTCCTGCTCAAGTTCACACAGTGTCTAGGTAGGTTATTAGTAATACATTATCGTCATTAATTTTGTTAGTAAATGATAAAAATAAAATATAACAATAAGGATATCCGTAAGTTCAAAGTACAATTAAAGAATCAATTCACTACCTCACTCACTACCTTACTAACTATTATTAAATATTTACAATCTTTCATGTGAACTTTCTGACACCATCCTATGGTTGCACAATTAGTTAAGTCCATAATCATGTTCATGAGACCTTTATATTGGAGTTGCTTCTCATTCGCTTAAACTGTGATCATTAACTAAATAATTATAGATGAAACATCTGGTAACACTTTTTCTAGTACACGTGAGTAACGAATAGGAAAATGTCAAGATATAGGTCAGTTTGCGAGTCCTATTTTTCAACGAACGCGATTGTCTTGGATGCAAGCGTATCTTTGTAGGACATCTCTCGCGGCAAAGAATGACTCTGATATCATGTCATTGCACATTGCACGTGCGAACTGTATCCAAGAATTTTTGCGCGTTCCTCACAACGTTAAGGTGTATTCAATGATGTAGAAATATTTTATATAAAATCAAATCTTACAAGCTGAATAAGAAATACTTCCTCTTAATCTACGAAGCAGAAATTTTAAATGTTGTTTAATCGACGATATTGCATTCTATGACAAGTAAGACCTGTGTGTCTAGTCAAACCACTTTTCTATTCTGACAATGTATGGCAAACTATATAATTATTGTACACTTTGTCATACATTTTCTGAACTTGAACGGGAATAGAAGAACGTTTTGTTTAGGGTGGGGGTTACACTCAGGGTTAGCTATCGAGGGAACTCTTTTTCTTGTTATTGATTTTTTATTATTTATTTATTTCTCAATGATTATGTCTTTTATGTTCACGTATTTGTGGCGTAAACGTGATAAATTTCTTTGCTTTTCTCATGGCCGGCAATTTGGTGATGCTTCTGATTTAAGTGTGGTACGGAGGCGGCTGCGACGGAGCATTTATCGTGCTTTTTCACTAGTATGGGCTTAAAGACATGAAAATAAGTATTATAATTAGAGTTTTTGTTTCCATTTTATTTTGTACTTTCATTTATTACCAGAAATACTTAATAGGAATATTGTTATTACTATTCACATGAGATCACAAGATCACAAGTTTAGAAAGTAAAACTATGCTTCTATAGAGTTTGAATATCACGAAATTAATGCTGCTTTTCACCTTCAATGAGACTCCTGATGTGGAGACAACCCTGAGTTAGTTATCAGATTTTAGATTTCATAAAAATGAATTAAAATCAAATCTCGTACACTATATAAATGTTAACTTATTATGGTAAAAGAAAGTACTTGTACATCTACATGGAATATTTGACCCACAAGAATTATTTTTACAGGTATTGTGATGTTATTTAGGTTTTTGACTTGCAATAAGACAGTTGTGAATATAAAATGCCTCTTTGTGCCCCAGTCAGTCATTAATCGTTTGAAAATCAACTGCGATAGACAGAAACCGTGTTTGAATAAGATGTTGCAATAGTCGGCGCTTCAGTCAACGTGTGGATCGATTGTACCCGGCCACTAAGGTATTCCGTTAAGGCTTTCCATATAGATTACTGAAACGCTCGCCTCTCGGGCCTGGAGTGCATCGACACAGACAATAGCGGTAGTTCTAATATGAGGAATTCGACAATGTTATGATTTGCTTCAAATTGTTAAATTCTCGTTTGGCAATATTGGATTGAATTGTTTGATATAATATTAATCATTATTCTAAGTCATATATGATGATGCTGTTAATTTCAATGATAATGTCCAAGTTGATTACATAATGTTGTACAATGAATGAATAAAATAGTGGTGATGAAACAGTCTCACCGTGACTATTGTATGAAATGTAATTTTGATGAGCGATAACAGATGGCGTTGTAATAATTTCTGAATCACGTTAACGAATGTATGATCAAGATTTAAGAAGTGAGTTAAAACAATTTTTCAACATTATATCAGTTTATTTCGTACAGTCTGCTTGGTTTTTATTTACTGCTTTTACTTGAAGTTTAATTGGTATAGTATAAAATAGTTATTAAATATTTTTTATGTAATGGAATCATCTCGAAATATCAGTGATTAAAATGAAGCATTATAAAGAATCGAAATTATTCCGATTTAAAATTATAAATTCCCTTCTTATAAGGTTTCTAAAACCAATCTAACCAAATATATCAAAAAGATGTTATCTTCATCGAAATACACTCTTATTTCGAGATAAAAAATGGCATCTTAGCGATCATTATAAAGTTAAAAGCGTAAATATTTTATCAACATTTTCATTTCACTTATATAGTCTTTAAATGCTTACACGGCATATGACTTATTTATAGTTCTAAGAGTATTATTCTAAATGTGAAATATTTTGTTATTTCATATTCGATCGCAATTTCATATAAATTCTATTTTATATCTAACATTCCTATTAATAGCTGCAGAACTTGTGAAATATTGAAGATAATTTAACATTTTGTCTTTTGACACAAGTCAACTACATCAACGTTATTGCCCTTAATAAATGCATAAGTAGTAAAAACTTGAAGTATTGTTAGGAAATTCCATAAAAATAGCGAAACGCTCGCCTCTACTCGAAGTGCATTGACCTCGACAAAGACGGGTTTTTCTATTTGAATACGAACGTGCGCGAAACTCTATCGCCAGCGAATATGAAGATGAGATGACATCGTCGAAACTTGTTATTGGGTCTGTTCAATTTTACTGGGTCTGTGAGTTTGTTTTGTTATTTCGTTACGTAATGAGATGTGTTACGGATGTGTTTCGTAAGTATTACCTATTATGCGCTATAAAAATAATAGCATTAGGTTTAGAATTGTGAGTCATTCAAATTACGATTATTTTATTTAAAATGTTTTGGATCTTAATTAAACGTCATATAATATGTAGTTCAGTTATCTCCTTTTCAAGAATTCATCGATTTACAAATAAGGATGCCATAAATTAGTTTAAATTTATGAATACTGTTTTACACTAGAACAAATATATTATAGATGTAATTATGTTAAGTTTTAAGTTATGAAACGTACCATAATATTCTGTAAAGTACTAATATTAAATTATTATTTAAGTTATTTATTAATCATCTATCGTGTAATTGTATTAACCCGTGTCCTTACTAATAATGTAAATGGGAAAGTGTTTGTTTGTCTGTCATTCACGTCGCAGTGGAGTGTCGTTATGGTAGAATTTTTATTGTGGAGATAGTGGAAATTATAGAGAGTGACTTAAGCTATACATTTTTTAAATCGTAATTGCACCTGTGCGATGCCTTGTCGGGCAGCTATTGTTACACGTTGAATATTTTCAAAGTGATCATTTTCTGGAGACGGGGTATAAAAAATGCAACATATCCTTGCAACATAAATTCAGTAAATCGTCAGGATCTAAGTCGTAGTTGAAGTCTAAGTTTAAGTACGAATCGAGTCGACACAAGGCAATTCGAGTCAAATCGAGTCGACTCGACTCAAATCGAGCCAATACGAGTAAATAGTAAATTAAAAAAAAACCTATTTATATACACTATGTACGTGTGAACAATAAACTAATACACGCATCAATAATTTATAATAGTAACGTAGAAAACATAACAGTGAGAATTGAAAGCGTAACAAAGAAGAAAAAAATAAAGAATATTCTTTATTCATTGTATTGTAACTAACTCCAGTCAAGCATCGCTAAACATGAGGGAGGAAGCACACCTACTTACATTGAAAACGTTCCACCCTTACGAAGTACAAAAGTAGGTGGCAGTTATGTCTTATTTTGTATAGTCCAAGCCACCCACGATACATGCAAATCTAGTGCGTTAAATATTATAAAGTAGATTAACCTTACCAATTTACGAAGTTCTTAGACCGTAGCTACTCTTAAATGTTAACTTTGATCCACTACGCTCTTGTGAAGAATAAGAAAAGTCCAGAGTGATCCTTATTTTATATTAAAAAATTGTGAACAAAATAAAGTCAAAAAAAAAATAAACAGAAAATATAAAATCACAATTATCAAATTCACATCACACAGCCTCCAACGTTGCATTTTTTAATATTTCTTAAAATTTACACTATTCTATGAATTGTATCGTTTGCATTAAAGTACAGGTATACAGAGTAGAATTTTGAATAGCAATATAATGAATATTTGATACCTTTACTGTGGGAATCTGAGGTGTATCTTCGGTAGGGTAAGAGGAATGACACTTTAAGTATTACAATGTAGAAAGTGTATTCAAGTGATAGCATACAGCGCGGAATGTATTCAGGATTATAAATACTAAATAAGCTGTTAGATTATTATGTTGTTTGCACATATAGAAGTAGGTACGTTTGATACAACATTACTAACATTGTAAAGCTCATAGCCCGGCGGTTCGTGTTGAATCGTGATTGACCAAAACAAGCAATAGCGGTCGATATTTGAGTGACTGCTGGTGAGAAAATTGCTTTAGCTCTTCCGTGCTTCGGAGGGTACGTAAAGATTCAGGTAACCATTGGATAGTATGCAAGACGTCATCTTCTTCTCTTCGCTTTTTTACGTCAACGCATCGCTAATGCTTTTGGTGTTGTTGAGGATCATGGGAGACGGTACTCACTTCTCATCAGGTAGATCGTCATGGGGTCGGCTTTTTTACATAAATAAATTGTTGTTTTGTATTTCTGGGTTGATCACTCACTTGATGGAGGGTATTAATCCTCACCGGAGAAGCGTGTTGCAGTATGTTCTAGTCCTTAATGGATTGAAGCTTATATTCGTAATCGTATCCGGTCTTTAAAGATATTTAATGAAATTCGGATGTGTTCCCACGTGTCCTATTTAATTTAATTGGTAGAGTGAAAATGAACATTTTGCTTTAAGCGAAAGGTTAGCGCACGTAGTATACGAATGCGTTAAAAGAACAATCCCCTGAAGGGTTAAAATAAGGAATGAAAGTTTGAATATATTTTTTTCGGACGAATTGAAAATGTTGCAAAAACATGTTGAAGAATATGCAACTAAAGTAAAATAATAAGGTTTGTTATTTTAAGAGTTGCAAATGAAAGACCAACAATAAATAATATACAATTTTATTTATAAATGAAAACAACGCTAAAAGATGAAATATATTTACAAATATATTCAGATGTAGATTTGATCACCCCAAAAAACACCCTTAAGCTACGTAGTACTTAAGCATCCCTTTCTTCTGATCCTTTTTCAATAAGGATAAAAGAAACCAGTAAAACTTCGTCTGGAATTGATTTTTACCACAAGCATTCATATACCATTTGCATTTTGCATTACTTTTCGCCAACTGTGCTTAGCTGTTTTCATTTATAACCTAATCGCCTTTACTAGATGCAGATATAGGCTACATTGCTTTGCTGTAATCTGGAAAAAGTGGGAAATAAAAGTTACCTGGCTGTAATGCAATTCATATATGGCTATTTGTAATAAAAAAAAAACACATAAGTACAGATTCATTCCATCCATCATGCCAGTAAATCAGTATTTTTGAAGTTAGTAATATATAAAAAAAACACTATTTTACAAATCAACGATTACTTATAGTCGAGTTATTATTTTAATTAAAAATAATTAAATCTATAAACGTATAAAACACGACTGTAACGACTAGTAAACAATACAAGTTTTATACGAAGCGAGTACCACTCCGTTGAGGTCGTAATTACATAAGTACGAGTCTCTACTCACAGCACTGGCAATATAAAGAACGTTCGCAATATAAACTCCGCCGTTCCGTTTCCCGCCAATTGATTTCACTCCGAGCGAGGGGCGCCTTAATTACGTCATCCTGCAAATTGACGCATTAAACATGGTGTTCGAAGACAATTAAATACGTGTCTGTTGGTTTTCTATTACAGTTTTAGTGCTACTTAGGCAAATATTTGCGCTAAATTTGTCTTCATTTATTTTAAACTTATTAATGAATTACTTGTTTTTGATGTTTAACAGAGTATTAATTTGTTAAATTGAGTTAAAATTTAGAGCAAATATTGACGTTATTTTAACGCCTACACAAAAGTATATGTATGATAAATACAGAATAGTTATCTTACAGAATTAGGAGCATAATAGACTGTAGGTATCTTATGTTTCATTCAGGTGGAGATTTAGTAAGAACAAGGCTCACTTCTTCTAAGAACATCATCTTTACAGAAACTATTATGGAAATTATATACAAAGAAGTGTACTTTTAAGCAAAATCCGTAAAATTGATCCAATGCTCCTTCTACATGTGCGTTCACACTAGTGTTAACGGTTGCATCCAAATGTGCATCAATGAACGTGTCAATTCGTTGGGTACAATAAGAAATTCTATTAACATAATTTAGCGTGTTAATTAGCAAGCTAAACCGTTGGTCACATTTGGTTTTATCTAATTTTTAGCACGTCAATTAAACCGTTACATCGCAGATGTTTCACCGAGAATACTTATTAATCGCTTTTTAGTCTACTTATTATTGTGTATCTTACAGCCGATTAACAACAAGATGTAGATAATTACCACTACATTATTAATTATTGTAATGAAACTATATTAATGTCCAAACAAAGATGTCATCCTAGATTTAGCAGTCGTTTACATGAGATTTGAAATCCAATCTATGTAAATCCAAGCAGTGATGAAGAAATCACGAAATGCAAAGTTATTCCACGGCTGACAAAGTAAGGATAGCAAGCAAGTATTGCAAGCAAGCATTACTTTGTCACAGAGGAACCGTTGGACGGTTCCAGCTAAGGAGCTAAGGAATTTTTCGCAAACATTTTCCATTATTCAACTCGATAGTCGTCACTTCCAAGTTTTTCTTTGCAATAGAAAGTAAAACAATATAAGTTTCTTGTTTAAACTAGCTGTGCGGTTCGCTTCATATTAAGAAAGTAAAAAAGTTTGCCGCGAGAAGTTGTATAATCAACTTTTATTTGGATCGAAGTCAATCTTGCAAGAGAATAGTTAAGAACTTCACGTGATTTTGAATAATGTTAGAAATTTACTTTGCAGTAACTCGTAAAGCAGATTTGAATATAAAATATTCGCAACAGTTTAAAAAGAATATTTAACTATCTCTAAAACAAAAAACTTAAAGTTTTTATATTAAACAGAAATAAATTATTTGTGTTGTTTATACTCAGCCATTTTTTAATCTGTCAAAGCTGTTAAAGTCGACAAAGATCTGTGAGTAAGATTATGAGAGCAAAATATTTAATCTATAGTGCAGATTCTCGATTTAATTACCATTGAATTACTCTGTTCTCTCTTAGCTGGCAATGCATCGATTTTGGCTTGGTTTTGGTGAGATACGTGGGCGATATGCACTTATTATCAGGTGGACTGACAGGTCAATTGCTGGCCGCCTACATAAAAAATATTTCATTTGTTACGTATAAGTTAATTATTAGCTTATAATTAATTTTACCAATTACAAAGAACATACACAATAGTAGACAATATAGAACAGTTTCTAGTACCGTCTGGTCTCCTCTATAATTAGACAAATGAATTATTTTGCGTCGCTTAAGTTATGTATTTCCAACCGTGTCTTGTACACTATTACTAGGTTTTTAAGTCACTTTTTGTACAGCTGAATACAAAATAGAGACAGAAGAAATGAAAGAGCAGGAATTTTTAGCAAGAATTAATTATAAACTTTTGATTGAGTTCCTTCAAAATTTTAAAGAGTTAATTTTAGGTGTATTTCGTTTCTTTAGTCGCTATAAAAATCTGTTTAGGAGATTGATAAATGTGTTGTTGTTTACTTATATTTTTATTATGTATTTTTATTATTAATTTGTATTGCAAGGTTCTTCAAAGTGTGTTAGACAAATTTATGTAACAATATTCGATTCACCAACTTTTAATTTAATCTTCGTAACACAGTGTTTAACTAACTCGGGGATCAGAGGCCTTATACACGTTAATGTATATAAATATGTCAACAAAGTTTTATTATTATTAAAAAAAAAAAGTGACTTGTTTTTTTGATTAATGACTGAGAAATATGTAATACATTAAAGCTCCGTTTAGAAAGCATTCAAGCTATACCTGCAAGATAAATGTCAACTTAGACAATACATTTAGACGCCTATAGTGACTATTTGTGCTAAAAATACCCAATTCACGCTTCGGTATGGCAATGGTTATCACAATAAGGGAATGTGGCAAATAAAACAAATTACAGGTTAATTCAAAACGCTTGAAACCTCATACCGATGTGAACTTCGTCTGAACTCGTAGTGAACTTGTACGTTCTGATTCTCTCAATGCTTTTGACTTTTACATGTAACTGAAATAAGATTCCTTTTAAGGTGTTCTCAGAATGCTATGCGAGGGGGTTTCTTGAAAATATTGGAAACCGAATTCTCCTTCAGCGCCGGCGTTGCATTAGTCATTTCTCTGGTGTTAGTAATGTCTATGGGAGCTATTTACTATCAGGTGGCATTTTGCTTATTTGTTCCCTTTAGGATATAATAAGACCTCTTTTGTGTATAAGATATATTTTTATTAACAGTACACGTTTCATGAGACAATCAATGATATTTTTCAATTACATATTTATATAGTAACTATGCCAAATCTCACACTATTTCGCATTCGCAATATTCTTTAAAAAGAATACAAAGTTTTGTGTTCGTGTCGTAATGTAAACTAAAGACTTTTTGTATTTGAAATTCGTCGGTAATTTTATTTATTAAAGAGTCTCTTTCATTGTCATTTTATTAAAGTTATATTTTTGGCACGAAAATAAAAAAAAAAACTTGGTTTTCTCTGCATACTTCTTCGTTGAAAACTTTATACCAAATTTCAGGCTTTTACGCGCGTTATTCTTAAGGTTTTAACTGTTAAAAATAACCGATGTGAAATTGGAGCTTTACAATGTAAACAGTACTCATATGACCTGTCAAGTTACAGAATAGATTGATATATTTTGACTTACAACAATTGTTTTTATAGGACAAGAGGTCATTAACGCAGGTCAGAATGCTGTCATAATATATCTTCATCAGAAAACATGGAGACCTTGGATATAACGCACAAAAGGATACTTTGGTGTAATTCGAGCAATCCATCTTAGTATTGACAGTGACCGAAGTAATTGCGAGATAAAACTTTCCTCTATAAATTCGGCCAAAAATAAAGATTCGGGACTACCACTAAAGATAAGATGACTAGCGATAAACGAAATCCTATCTCTCTAATAACCGGACAGGTTGGACATTGGTTTTGACATATTTCAAGCGCAGCAATATACCTATATAATTATGTACTTAACAAATAGTTCAAGCCTAAGCAATTTTCAATAAGGTTTCTTTGTTGTCAGCAACTGTAACCCGACCTGGATAACTGATATTCCTTTTGGTTTACAAGAATAAGCTCGAGATGTATTGTTTTTATTCTTATTCATTAAAATTCTTTGGTCAACTTTAATGTCATCGACAAATAGAACCTGAAGCAGAAATACCCAAGTGAATTTATACAAGAGTAAGCTTAACACTCCTTGTTATTTATTTTTTAATTTTACAATACAATTACAAGTGTATTGGCTTGATCTTGCCTGTGGGTCCCAGTGGAGAGGCAAATAGTAAACAAATTTAAGATCTTGGAGTCATCAATGCTTATGATGAAACATCATAGAAAATACACATATAATGATATGCATAAATGAAAGTTTATATATATGTATTTCAAAATATATATTCAACTTTGCAATATATCAGACGAAAAGCGTCACAAAATCATAAAACAATAATATATGTACATATCGCTTCTTTGCTTCTATAGGGTGACAAGTTTGAAAACTCTGTATTTTTTCTAATGTTTTAAATTGGTAATTTTTGTAACAATTAATAATGTATGATCACAACATTCTTATGATTTGAGGCAGCTAATCTTGTACGTAATATACAATTAAAGTAAAAAAAATACCCAAGTAAAATATTTTTTTTTTTGTTAATAAATGCTCTACTTTACATATGTTTGTTTTA
>DWPA01000528.1:0-24136 GCA_018251375.1 Calpodes ethlius
GGGGCAGTCCTAGCTTGGGCGCTAAAAAAAAAATAACAGGACTTATAATTTCAGTCTTATAATTATATTCGAAGTTTGTCACAGGTGTACAGGGGCGGGGGCACTGCAAACTGTTTTGCTATCCTTATCTCATAAAAAAGAATTTCATTTATGATATAGGTATTTGAAAACTTAAACCTTTAAATTTTTATTGAATTTATTTGGTAATACGAACCTTGAAGATACATTTTTTTAATATGAAGTAACATAATCGATGCAATTTAGGTATATTTTGTTTTAATTAGTTTGCTGATTAAAAAAAAACGAAGATTAGGATCTCAGATCATAATAAAGATATGATGTTTACAAACTATATACCAATCATGATTACGCGAACGATGTTGACATCAAGTCTTTCTCATTAGCATACTGGTTTTGATTTAATTATGTTTTGATTATAAATTTGTAGTAATATTTATGTAAATGTTACTAACTAGTAGAACAAATATTTTTTTATTAAATAGAATTTTTCTTCTCGACTATGTGACTAGCTTGGTCTTTTTATAGAAATATGATTAGTAAAAATTAGAATTCGTTGAGTAAATGATTTAAAAATAATGTGATATTATGGCTTTATCGATAACCTCGTTATTTATGCAATATGACTAGTTAGTTGTGCCCTATTCTGGCCTGTTATATTGCGTGTACCTGTTCTATTTTTGTTGACCACTCCACCAAGGAATCCTCGTATGAGGTTATGAGTGGTTAGCGTTATTATTTATTTATTATTCGATGAGTGCGACTTACAATGTTAAGCTGTAATGTGCTATCATCGAAATTTTATTAACCGATGTTATAATGTCAATGGGAAACGTGGGGTAAGTTCTTATGCACTTTTAATCATTTAAGGTTGTGCAAAACATTCAACCATATATTTAAATCAAGTTATTATAGAGCGGAGTTCTATAAGGAATGCATAATTAGGTATTTTAAAACTAGTTTCAACCGTTCTCGTAGTGTCCAGATTCTTGCTAGTATAATACAAAACTTTATATCAAACGCACGTGTGAGTAGTAACTTCTTGTTTTTTCATGTTTATATTCTTTTATCTGTAGTGATTTATATCTGTTTAAAATGGCGGGTTTAGAGGGGTTGAGTGAGAGGGACAGAGCAGTTTTGAGGAGTATTTTTGATCCCACGGCCACTATAGCTGATGTCGTGGACGATGGCGACGACTTCGAAGAAGATGAAGGTAATTGAACATAATTGGTCAAAATTGTTTTTTTTTACTTTTGGTATGTTAAGAATTGTTTGTACGAATTCCTAACATAAGTAGTACCGGTAGACAAGGTAGCAACGAACGTCATCCAACATTTCGATTCTTAATTGTAAATAATAGGCTATGATTGTTATCAGAGTTCGATTCGTAGTCAAAAACACGTGTATGTGACAAAAATATATATTTATTCTTGAGCGTATTCTCATTTAGCATAGTGTTCGTAAATTCGTATATCTTACGTACAGTGAGAACAGTCATTATGCATTAAGTAGCAATATTACGATAAAATCTATATTTTATTTCGCTATTTCAATAGATTACTTCAGTATATCAAGGTGGTGTCCTAGGATCTACTTATGTACTTACATGTAGATTATTTTAATTAATGTGTTATAATGTGTATATAAACAACCTCATATATTCTCCCTTGCCATGATAAATTGAAACCAGCAATTCCAGCAATAATTGTAGTGACGTATTAATAGTAAATATGTGGTAATTATTTCAGAATGTTCGACTGACGAAGAGTCAAAGTCACTGTGTGCTAGGGGAGTGCAGTTGGCGGAGGCAGGCCAGCTAGCGGAGGCCTTGGTCCTTCTTGACAAGGGAGTAGCGGCCGCTCCAGACCGCGCTGCAGCGTACAATGACCGCGCGCAGTTGTACCGCCTCATGCAGAGAGATGACGGTACGTGAAGCTACCGTATTTGCTACAAAATCGTGTTATTCAGCAGTATTCGCGCGCGTTATTGCATCTCGGAGTGAATGCCTTCTTTCAAATTAAATTTCCTTCCACATGTAAACCGGTCGACTATTGTACGAAGAATTAAAGACAACAGACAACATATACCTACAGGTATAGAAGTTAATAGGTACAGAAATAAAATCAAGTAATTATTATTTGTGAATTGGGTAAGGGACATAAATTCCAAAGGCCACTGCGACCACATCTGATCTATTGTAGTAATTATACAAATAAAGTACCTGAGCTGTTCCCATAATTTAATTTGCGGTGTGATTCTCATTTCCTTTTATAACTTTAAAGGCTTACGAAGTGGTCTTCGTCTGTAAACACAACAAACACAAAAGGCCGTCGCCCTTGCAATGTCAGCCCTGAAGGAGAACTTGTTATACCTACACTCTTTAAGGACTGAATGTTATAGCGTTCAGGATATTAAATTTGTAATTGAAAGCAAAAATTCTGACATTTCCGTACAGGTACTTTGATGTATTGTGCACAAGGCGGTACTGGAAGTTACGGAGGGCTCAGTAGAAGGGACCGATCTCCTTATACATCAAGATTTATAATATTATTTTGCTTCAATTAGCCTGATCTTATCCTGTTCCCAGACGCTATGGTGGATATAGACCACGCGCTTCAACTGACGACGGGTAAGAAGACCCGTGCAAGAGCCTTAGCACTGTGTCAGCGCGGGGTGCTGCTTCGGAAGCGAGGCGCCGATGACGACGCTCGGACAGCTTTCGGCGAAGCGGCTAAGTTAGGTAGCGGCTTCGCTAAAAAACAGGTATGTTTTTAAAATAATGTTTTAAAAGATCAGATTCAATGAGAACAAATTCTAAAAATTCGAATTTCAAATTCAGTTTAAATTTGAATTAACTAATCCCGAATAGAGTTTGATAGAATCGATTAGCTTTCATAAAATTTAACAATGATTCATCGATCCAGTTTCCTTTATCATTGAAAACATAACCGCAACTATCAGATGTATTGTAATAATCTTGGATTAACTTTTTGTGCTTGTATTATTTCAATCGGTTCTTACATAAAAAAAAATACAATTTAAAGAATTCTATCTTAACATTTTCTTAGTTTGAATACTAAGACATAGGTTTATCACATCGAAATGAGGACAGTTACAAGTTATACTACCTGTATACAATCTGCGTATAAAAGATATACCTACATATTTGTGAATAAATTGAGTATTATATTTTCCAGGTCGTGGAATTAAATCCTTACGCTGCTCTTTGCAATCAGATGTTGAGTCAAGTGATGAGAGGAGAAAAAGAAATAAAACTGTGAAGTACATGTTATTATACGTTAAATGATTTTAAGAAAACAATATATTTAGGTATCCGTTCAATTGTACATAGATGGTTTAAGGGTGTAAATAAAACACAATAAATCTAATGGATTAGAAATTTATATTATTGAGTACAATTCACAATCACATTCGAGAAAATTCCATACCTTCCAACCGAGTGCATCACTCGCCCAGATGTTCCAACTCATTTAATATCTTTGAAAATGACAATTTCACGTTTGAAAATGACGAATGTAGCTTCTACGAATCGAAATACTGTCACTACGCTATAGATAATAATTTTTAAATATGCAATAAAATGAACAAAAATGACTTTACGTGACTTTTGTTCCAAATTCACACAAAATCATTTTAGTTTTAAAATTGGTTAAAATTCAAAATCTCGATAATATATTTTTATCTAGTGAGAGGTGATGACGGTAACGCAAATGCGAAAGTGCACTTTTCATAATTAAGTAGGTAAGTAATAAAATTTGCATGGAAAGTGTCGTGGTATGACAAATGTTTAAACATTTTCAATTATATTTATCGCTTGGGTGAGTATAAACAGTCTGTGGCGTGGCCTCAACATGTTGGTACTATTGATGAGAACTGTTGGCAATTGTTTTTTTTTCAAAATGGCCGCTGATAAATACCGCGAAACTCTCCATCCTATGTGAAAGATCAATTTTATCACAGAGAAAGTTTATTGTGAGGTTACATAATGTTATAGATTAACAAGCTCAAAAATGTTTAACAGTAGTAAATATTGCAGGGAAGAAATTAAGGTTTAATTAGTAGCGCGCCCAGGGAGTGAGTTATAATATAATTATTGATATCTGTTAATTAATTACAAATGTTTATAAATTAATACTTTAAAATGGCTTCAAGTAATAACATCAACTTGATTTTGGTATCGTGTTGGTTTAAACTCACGATATTATTAACTTGTAAGAGTCACATTTTTCTGTGACATTTTGTTATTAATGTCCTATAACTTGAACCCGAATTTTAAAAACATTGTAACCTAACTGAAAGACGTGCAATAAATTTTTAAAAAGGTAATAAAGTGAATTAACGTTTTTTGCCTTTTACTAGTGGTTTTTACAGCGTTCGTAAATACTTTTTACCGAGTGCTATAAAGTTGTAAAATATTTATAAAATATATTAACAGGAAGACAAGTTCCAGAGTAACAATAGAAATTTCGAAGTAGAAATATAAAAAAAAAGATATGAAAATACCTAATTGGTAGGAAAAGATTCTACAAATCTGGCAGCCTCAGTTTTTAAGGCAGTGTTACCCGTTCATCGCTGAAAATTCTACCACTAGTAACACGCAAATCGTAATAAAGTTGGAAACTAGATCAAAAAATGCTGGATAAGTATCGTAGATTACCGCTAATACGATGGAAAAATATTTACATAATACATTTTGGCACAGGCGCGTGCAAAACCGCAAGATCGACACCGTAAATGTAAAATTTTAAACACGTTTAAATATTCAATAGTAAAAGTTATACTAAAACCTGTATTATCTACGGGCTTAATCTACGAAGGTGACTTTAGGCCTATACTTTATGAGACATTAGAAAAACCAATGGCTGACTAAATCTACGAGCCCAAAAATTTTATTATTATACAACTTTAAAATATTCCTACTACTTAAGAGATAGAACAATATTACAAGCCGGACGATTTTAAAACTTGCGATAATCAATTATAGTAAAATACAAGTAAATATATGCCTAATTCCTCTTTAATTTAATACTAGCAAATGTGATGCAATAACTATACTATAAGAAATTGGTAACAGGTACATTGAGGTTGTGGGTGACCCAGGAACTGGCGTTAAACAAATATCAGAAGCACTTGTGGAATATCTCATATTTTTATTGAAGTACGTAAGTTAACATAATAAACAATAAAAATATCCAAAACAAACATTAAATGAATATTGTTTCAATCCAACGCAATATCGTATTTAATTCTTACCTGCCAATGATTCAATCACACATATATTAAATTAATATTGTTTAATTATTACGTAAATGTATCTCGTCTGAACTCCTTCGTGACTTTGATTAATACCAATCCCTGGGGCTACATATTAAATAGCAACGTAATGATAACATAGTTTCAGCCACCTATAGAAAATAGTAATAAATTTTACAATCGAATAAACCCAATGAATGCGTGTAACGAAAACGAATATTTAATTTGTCATTTCAGTTGAATTTTATTAACGAAATCTATTTTAATTCAATCTATAGTTGGTTATTATATTGGCATATATTACATGACAATTATTTTCAATGTATTTAAGAATATAAAAGCTGACTGAAAATGCAAAAAAAAATACGATTAATTTTTATTTGATTAACATTATAATATTTTGGAGATGCGAATTATGACAATATGTATCGAATATGTCATAATCATTGAGATTTAATGTACGCATAAACTGAAGTTAAGAACAAGAAAATGTACGCGTAAATAAATGCCACAGCGGATCTCTTTAACTGGAATATAATCAATCGGTATATAAATTTAAAAATCGCCTGGAAATAAAAGTGCTACATATATGCTGATAGGTTACTTTCCCTATTTTTTCTTCTCAATAGTATATAAATATTGTATACATAATTGTATTGATAAAATGAGTAATTGACTTTTGAATTTATATTGAATTTGAAGGAGTGATGCTTGTTCTAATGCGGATTGAGGTCTACTGAACCTTATCCCTATAAGTAATCATCGGCATCGCTACTATCGATATAAACCTCAATATATAATGTGGCTGAAGTAATTATTTATGCTGAAGTTCGTACTAGGTAGTGATATATATAATACAATTGAATTTAAAGTCAATGTACCCATAGAAATGCGTTAAGTTTAAACGTAAATATTCCATCTCATTTTATTCCAGTTCTTTTTTCCTCAAAAGTTTTATTATATTTGAAATACAAGTTGTATTTCTATTATTCTCATTTAGCCAAGCGTGAATAAGCAGCTACACAATTCTCATCGGTAGCGCTCAAAACAAAACGTTTGGACACAATGATCAGTTAAAATTGTTTAATGCGTACGCTTATATACAAGTGAGATCCTACCTTAACGTGATAAATATGATATAGGATATATAACTACAAGTTTCATAAACTTCAACTATCTTCAACTAGCTGACCAGGTCAGAGCGAAATTGGGGACTTTGACGAGGCATCAACTAGCAACACTACGGTTAAAACAGCTAAAAGTATGTTGCCATGTTAAGAAAATATTTTCATTTAGATATTGGTGTTCAGAATACAGTGGCGACACAATATTATTAATTAAACGCAAATTATAATAGTAATAATCGTTTCTTAATATAAAAAAAAATATTGATCTTAATGAAGTTCAATTAATTTTAAACATAATTCATCCAACCGAGGAATTTATGAATCTTAAAACTAAATCAATAATTGGAGTATTATTTCGAAATTACACAAATATAATATAATAATAAGCAATTGTGTCGCGCTAAAAACTAACGGGAAGATCCCTTATTTCTAATTATTATATCTATAATAATGACAGTAATAAAATACCTAACGTTTAAGCATTGGCGTTACGCTAAGCAAGAGTTATCTAGCCGGGGATTATGTATGTTACGAACTGTGTCGTAACAAGGTTTGAGGTTACGGAGGTATTCAATTTAATTCCTTGGTATAAGTAAATTTGTCATAAATAAAATGCGCGTAAAAATTACCGGAAAAAGTAATAAAAAATCAAACGAATTTACCTCGAAGCGAAATTCGCTTCTTTCTCACAATTATGCTTCGTGCGGAACACATTTGCTTCGCACAGAGCAATACATTTATTACTTAAAAATTCGACTCGATTTGTAATTACAGTAATCTAAAGACATTATAAACAATTTAAATAAACGATGGTTCTCAATCTTTGATATACGATAGATGTTCTTAAACAACAGCTTTCACGATTTAAAATGTTGTTAGGGAACAGCGCCCCGTGAATCCAGTAAACACCATCAGTCAGTCATACAGGTCAGTTGTCCGGGATAGAGGGGTCAGTAAGTTGCTTGTACAACCATTTCATCTAAGTCATGATGGAATGTATAATCTCCTAAATATACCGGTATCAAATGGTATTTGAACCCGTGAATATAAAGAGACAGATTTCTAAGTTGGTTGTTTACTGTGACGTGAAGGTGACAGTGCGGGGGCGCGCGGGGAGGCGCGGGGCGGGGGCGCGGGGAAGTGCAACGCGCACCTACTTGGCTCCCTCTCCAGCTGACGTACATACTAAGCCGACGCGATAATCTTACAGAGTGATTTAGATAAAATACATACTTTAATTTGTATGGCTTGAACAATGTAACGACATTCCCTCTGTATGTCAGTTTTATACGTGAATCATTCGTAATATATTGTATCGATTAATGAAATCGATTATAAATCGACTATTTAATAACATTTTTTTATTTAATCATAATTTAACACTACAAAATATTTCTGTTGAATTTTGTTAATAATGTTATTTTATATTTTTCACGTTATATTTACTACAAAATGTTATTTTATGAATTAATTTCCCGATGCGAAAATGTTCTCGCCATACTGTAGTGTTATTTACAACAGTGTTCCCGCGATAGTATGACTTTACTAAGTCGTGTCATTAAAGTATGTTTTTTATTTCAAAGCAAGTTATAATCACATGATTCTACGTACGAATACAAGTAAAATCTTACGTCTAAAAACGAATTAAAACCTTAAAATCTAATTCAATACGAAGGTTATGCGCTATCAGTGTTCAATGTGAAAATTATTTCCAGAAAGTTCCATACGAAAATAAAGAAACAGCACAAAAGCTCAATAAAATCGATTATTCAAAGACATATCTAGCGTTTGAAATGCCTAATTTTTTTTGGATTCTGAGCATCTAATAAATAGCTTTTGATCAAACTGCCTGTTTTAACGTCTTTAACGTCTCAGATGACGGATACTTCGACGTGACGCCACGTGACGGGACGTTATGTGACGCAACGTGACGTGAGATTGCGTGGAACAAGTATCACCTGTATCTTCATTGTTATCAGTAGTATATAATAATAATATTGCAATCATTTTTATTAAAACATTTTCAAATCAATAAATCAATACTTCGACGAATAATTTATAAACGCACTATAACATGTCAGTCAGATGTTTCCCTACTACTGGGCTCTCCAACCCTCCAATAAGTGACGTCGTAAGTCGTTGAACTCCTTAGGACGTCACAAATACCTACTTCGCAAAGCTATTAACACTCCATTTTCGCAAAAATAGTTTTCTCGCCGGAGTCTCCTCAGTCCCGCCCTTTCTGTCCGAGTGACGCTGTAAAAGCCGCTATGGCCAACAGCAACAGCCAATTCGAATTAAAAAATATGGGCCATTCATCGTAAATATTTTCTTCATTCAGTGAACTGAATCACACGTCAGTTTTTAGCGCTAGTTTCCTTTAAAGCATGCAGCTCTCAAAAGATCGTGACCATGAAATATATTTTTTTGCAGTTATTTTTCATCTTTAATAAAAATATAACACTCCTTTGTTTATTAATATTATTAAGATTAAATTTGCCTCCTGCATAGTACTGAACGTGTTGAATCGACACGACACGTCACGTCACGATTCCGAATGAAGTTGTTAAGGAAGAACATTGATATTAATTGTAATAAATTAATAGTTTCAAAAACCCAAACCACGCATTTATAGTACAATAATTTAGTAACTGAGTTGTTTGAATTCTCTCGTCTGGAGCCGTTCCTAAATGTAGTATCAGGTCATACTTGTCTTAAAGTAGTATCATCGAAACTACAGCAGTGATTCAAATTTCGACCCGATAATATTCTAGGAAGTAATTCTAATTCATCTGGCTAGATTTGACCCGAACAACCACTAACAAACATTGCAAGTTAAATGAAAGACTTAAGAAAATTCTTAAACAGATCTAATAACTTTAATTCGGTACTAGAAATATTTTTTTCATTGAACAACTGATTACGAATACCCTCGCAAAAGGAAACTGCTGGTGAGCAAACCGGCCGACCCGAATGCACTGAACACATCGAGCTCAGACCGATTTTCCCAAGAGCACGCCACAAGACAAAAGTACACTTACATAGAAAACATCTAAATGTCATTTTTATTACAGTTCAATTTAGAATCAAATGCTTTTCCCTTCATTTATTTTATTTAACATCATTTTAATCTATAAAGAGCGTTTTACAATTTTAAATATTATATTTTTAATAACAATATTATAAGTTACGTTAGTAAGGCTATTATTTAGTACACGAGTATCGACAGCCGATTGGCTTATTCTAGTGAATGGTGTGATTGGACGAAGTTCGCACACACTAACAAATAATAATGTAATATAGAGAACAAATTTCATAAACTCTTAAAAGGCATAAAAACTTTTTAAAGTGAGATTTACAGCATCAAGTATTTGTCTCTCATCGAATCACACCATAAACCGTAATCAAAAGAGGAACACGCGCAACGAACACACACACACACGTGAGCACACACACAAGCTCATAACACACGACCACTGACACACAAAAACAAACAGATAATATTTAAATGCAAAAATACAACAAAAAAAACTTAATAATATTATAGACATTGAAAACTTAAATTTGACAGCCCTTGGTACAGCCGTGTTCGAAAGTGTTACAACGAAATAAAAAAATATATATAAAAAAATAAAATCATATCATTGTGATAATTCGCTACGTTAATATAAAATTAAAAGCAAAAACAATACGCAGGTAACTTAAAAAATATAAACGTAAAATTTAATCTAGCTACTTTTGCTAAAGTACAGCATCAAAAGCGGTGCAGTAAAACGTAAAGATTGTGATGACGTAAATTAATATTGTTAAATTTCTCGGACAATATAAACTCAAACAAACTACCCGTATTTAGCCAATAAAGCTCAGGGGTGTCTACGTCTAACAACGCATCCACACGACACGACAACGTATTTATATATTAACATTAATCTAATTACAATTAACTCTGATATGTGAATGTGAAAAATTATAAAGACACGCCGCCGGCAAGGGGGCATCATCTGTTAGAATATCATTTATAGCAAGTACTGGTCTAACAGTCAGTTTCTTACCGTTGACTAAAGTTATAATCACAGAAAATGTTATTATTAGTATATATGAGTTTCTCGCAAATCAATTTATGAAGTTTTGTGATATTCATTGAGACATGGATATAAGTATTGGAAATATGTGTTTTTGCGTCAGAAAGAATTCATGTCAAATAGACTTGAAATATAACAAAAATATTTCCAAAAACAAAAAAAGCAATAACAGATAATACAAACCTTTTGCCGGCGACTATACTACAACATTCACTACATTTCAAGTGGCCCCTAGATCACGATATTCAGAGATTTAAATAAAATAGGAATTTAAAATTAAAAAAAAAAATCACGATTATTAACGGTACATAATATGGCGCAGGTAATACTTTCGGTAACGTTTAAAAATGAGAAAACTTATAAAATATTTATTAGGTTAAAATTACAGCGACAATGAGTGGCGATGCAACAAGATTGCTTTAAAAGTGAGTATTAATTAAACGTTAACTTTCGCAAGATTTTCTAAAAAAATTTTAAACTAAACTTTTTATAAGTTCATTTTATCCTTTGACGACGTCAAACATTTTTAATTGTGATCAAATTCTTAAACGTTAAAACACGAATTAAACATAGAGAGCATTTAATAGTACGATTAACGTGAAGTTAGACATTTTAAAATTTAATATTGCTTTTATTAATTCGTTGACATTTTTATATTACGCGTTTATTTTACGAATCACTAATATTATTGCGAAAGTCGACGGCCCTATAACAACGGTTTTACCTACATTCATAAGTCATGTCGTCTGGGATGGTCGAACGGATACTGACTTAATACCTCTCAGTATGACACGTACTGAAGTAATGAAGATTGGAGATAATCATAAATTAATTAGAAAATGAAGGACAATGAGCAAACGATCCAGTTTCCCAAAATCAACGATCCATCAGAAGAGTTCCGTCTTTGTAACCTAGCGGAGCCGAGGTGAGCGACGATGGGGGAGCGGGACGGCGACAGTCCGCGCCGCGGGAGTGACAGAGACAGTCGACAGGTGAAGAGAGAGGCTTCGGCCCACAGCTTCCGTGAAGCGAAAATACATTCCTCCCTGAAATACGAATAATATTTCCTTAAATTATGTTGTTATTTATATTAAATTGTATTAGTTATTACAAATTCACTTTATCACGAATATATACATATATACATAGATAGGGTTACAGAAAACATTTATACTGTTTTTTTGCCTAATCTTGTCAACAGAATTTCTTGATTTTATGATACAATGAATTATTGATTACGATAGGATAAAGACATTGTAGGATTGATACGATAGGATCAGTTAACAATATTTTATTCAACGGAAAAATTGAGTTGATGTAATAGTGTACAACGTACAATACGAAGGTGCAATTTTTTATCATTCAAATGGATAGTTACAATGATCATATTAAATAATTAAATCCATTTTTAAATTTGGCTTTAGTTATTATTATATGTGTGTGTGTTTTGTTTGTGTTTGTGTGGTTGTGTTTGTATGTATGTGTGCGTGCGTGATTTTGTGCGTGCGTGCGCGCACGCGTGCTTTGTGTGGTGGGTCGGTTGTTTCCCTGGAACTGACCGTTCATTTATTACTTTGTATGAATGTAGTTATGTATTTTGAGGAGCATCTGTTTTTGTATTAAGATGAATATAACAGTTTTTGAGGGTTAAAAAAAAATATATATCTATATAATATCTATTTGTTTTAAACTCACCGTCCAGTTCACACGTGCTGCACGTACTCGGGGTTGAGGAAGGAGAAGCCCATGAACTCGGTCTGGTCGAGGTTCATCATGAACAGCTTGTCGGTTGGCGTCAGCTCGGTCTTCTCCTGGGTGAACTGCTTGTCGAAGTTCGACACGTCCTTGCGGTGTTTCTGTTGACGTGGAGGTTTTGCGTTATGGTAATGCGTTTATTAGCACGCTTGTAATGATGTAGCCAAGAGTTTAAGGCGTTAATTGAAACACTGACAGGGGGGAAATATCACTGACGTAGTTCAATCTAAAACTAATGCGATAATTAAGACGCGCTTGGGCGCAGCCGTTAACACTGACGCTAACGCAAATGTAGTAAGTCGACGTTCAGGTAAAGGTAAAGGTAAAAATACATCGATTAAATTACATTTATCATGATTAAATCTGTATTAACGGTTCGGATATCTCCAAATTTGGGATTGCTTCTAAAAACTAACGAGTGTGGGAGGGTACTCACGATTTTGGGCTTGAAGGGTGGCTGGACGTCTCTCTGCTCGATGCGCGCCCAGTCGATGCGGCGGAAGAATGCGTGCGTGCGCACGTCCTCCTCCCCGCGCGATCCACAGCCCAAACGCTTCAGCGGATTCTTGGTAAGGAAGGCTTTGCACGCATCCTTAGCCTCCTGAAATACAAACGAGTGGCAAAACTTGTTATAGCTTGTGCCAATGTATACCAGTATCAGTCCTTCGCAAAAGATGCATCTGGACGACTTAAGATTCCGATGGTTTTACGAACGTACCTTGCTCAAATTTTTCGGGTACGACACGCTATTATCAGTGATGGCCGCGAACAGTTCTTCCTCATCCTCTCCATCGAACGGCGGCTGGCCGACCAGCATCTCGTACAGCAGGACGCCATACGCCCACCAGTCTACCGATTTACCATACGGCTGGTACAAGATGATCTCCGGCGCGATGTAGTCCGGCGTGCCGCAGAAGGTCTTCGTTGTTTTGTCGCCGGTGATGCCCTCCTTGCACATGCCGAAGTCGGCTATCTTGATGTGGCCGTCGATGTCTAGCAACACGTTGTCCAGCTTCAGGTCGCGGTACACTATCCCGCGGGAGTGCAGGAAGAACAGACCGACGGCGATCTCCGCTGCGTAGAATCTGTGGTAATCAGAAGTGGGTTTTCACGACGTTAATTATACTATTAGCTGGCGTCTGCAACTTCCATTACGAAATTTGTTGGATAAATAAAAAAATATATATATTACATTGTTTATCAATAGAGTCAAGAAGACTAAGTTCAAATTTACTTGAGATTTTAAGATCTACTTAACTTTTACCGTATACATAAGTTACCGCTTTAGGAGATGAATTTCTGAAAATCCTCAGTGCTTCCCAAAACTAAGGACACTTTTCATGTTTCATGCTTCTAGATCCACAGATTCAGGCATAGTGAGTCAAGTGTTACTTGACATGTTATCAGCATTTTCACAATAACGGCATTCTATCATTATTGTTTCTTATGTCTAGATCTAAAGTAGACTCAGAACTATCCTGCACGAGCTGAAGGTCAATAAAATTTATTGAGCTGGTGACGTTGTGTCTGAGTGTGGTCGTGGCAAGTAATAACAAAACTACAAAATTTATTAATGAGTAATTACCGATTACTATAACACATTTAACACGTAGTAAATTTATACACTTATAAAAGGCGTTAATTCCCATATAGTTCAGTACAGTTAAGAGTTAAAAGTTTTGGTCAACGAACTACAGTTAGTAACAGTTAGTAAAATCACTGTATTTCATTAACTATTGAGTTATGATGATGGAGATTTACTTACACTGCCACCGGTTCCTTGAACTTGCCACACTGCTGGATCTGGAACATCAGGTCGCCGCCGTTCACGTACTCCATCACGAAGTACAGCCGGTCCTGATGAGAAAAACTCATTGCCTGAATTAAATGAAATCATGAAATTTTTTTTCACCAAATCATTGCAATTCACGCAAATAATCACACATGACTTTTGAGAAAATCCTCTAAATACAACACCAGAAAGAACATGATATTAGCCAATGGAATTTTGATTAAGATAAGATGTGAAACTGAGTTAGAATTTCAAACAAGTTGAACAGACTTCTAAAATATTAACGTAATCTAAATATAATATTGGCACTTACTAAACGTAATCCAAATATAATATTAAAAATCTAATAATATTACTGGCACTTCCAACTTTTTATACATCGTAGTTACACACAAAATATATTTTTTATGTATATGTAAATACTTTATTCGATGAAAAATAGGATTAAAAGACGGTATGGCAAAACTAATATTTTAGTGCATTTGTTCTTGGACTTGCAAAGTGCCACACGTGCAATAGTACGTCATCTTTGGATTAGTTTTCTTGATACACACATTCCACATTCACTCACCATGGTCTGGAAGCAAGAATGAAGTTGAACCAGGAATGGTGGTTTGTTGCTGAGGGCAAGCACCCGTTTCTCCACCATGGTGCATTCCACATCGTCATCTTGGATGATGATGTCCTTCTTCAGGATCTTGATGGCGTACAGCTCGTCCGTGCCACGTCTCTCCGCTAACATCACCTGACGAGGAACAATGAAGAATAAGACTAGAGGAGAGAATAGAAGAGACGAGGGAGTGGTTAGAGATACATTTATGAATAATGTTAGAGGGACGAATCTTATGGTGAGTGGTCACCCTCGGTCCATAGACATCAGCCTATTACTGTAAATGCATCACGTACGCATAACCGAACGAATTAGCGAACTGCATTTGACGCACAACCGAAAATTGTCATCAAAACTTCTATAAAATATTTCTCTTCCAATTTTAGAAAGAGAAAAAAATAGGCTAATTTTGGGATTAACTGGGTAGTATAGAAATCATCGATCTTCAAGAGCAGATCCCGGTACCATAAGTTCAGAGTGAATTAGTGCAAAGTGTAATACATGCAGAAGTTGTCTTACATTCGAGGACACTTGGAGGTCCATCCAAAACCGGACTTAATTCAAAATGGTAACCTGGACCACATTGCCATATAAAAATTGTTCGAATTGATAAATTTAAAATAAACAATTTATTAGAATTGGTTCCGAAACAAAGGGAAAAATATGAGCCTGAAAAAATGCTTACATTTCATATAGAGATATTTCCGCGAATTTAGGAAGTATCCAATTGGAACAAACAAAAGAGTGAAATTATTTCCAGTCGAGTTCGCACAAAGGGTCCTTGTATTATAATGTTTCTTTAATCCTCAAAAAAGCATGACGGAAATAATATGAATATAATTAGACAGACTGTTACTAAAGTAGAAATGAATTGGACCTTCCTCAAAGGAAATGCTTCAAAGGGATTTTCCCTGAAGTAATAATTTTTAGGTTTCTAGATTCGAGAATGTACTTTTTTTAGGTACATTTTAGATATGCTAAGATGAATTTCATATTATTTGTTCGTAGGTAAAAATAATTATGGAAATAGTCGACAAGCGTGTACCTGAGCCACATGATGGCAAGTGATTAGTAGAAATAGGGAAGCCTTATTACCCCTCATGAGTACCGTCAGGATTAAGCTGGTATAGAGCCCAGCGATGTCATCATAACTTTATGTTTTGTTCAGTACGATGCAAGATGCATAAGGAAAGAAAGTTTTGTTTTCCCAAAACATATTATTAAAAAATATCTCGACAGCCGCTAAAAGTATTATTAACCTTAAATAATAATTTAATGAATTTAAAAATTAGAATTATGGAAAAAAATATTTCCCGACATACCTTTCCAAACGATCCCTTTCCAAGTACCATGATAAAGTTAAAGTCGGCTGCCCTGATGACGTCTCCACCCGCCATGTTATGCGGGACTTCTCTGTCAGGCGGTGGCGGTGCCCTGCGGGACTGGACGCTGGTGCTCCTCATCTGGTACTTCAGAGTGGTAAGGTCAGTGCCCTCCTCTGGGACGGGTACGTTGTAAAACTCTCCCTCTTCAGCGGTGAGCAGCTTGAACCAACCATCAGCGGGGGATTTCATGATTTCGGAAATCCCGAAGGAGAGGGAACCCATGAAGTCGTTGCGGGAGGTGCGATCCCAATCCCATACCTGGAAATAATAATAGTATTTCGATAACTTTTATTTACATTACTGTTTATAGAGTTGAACAAAATTGGAAAAACAATAAATTTTGTGTGCAATGAAATACAAAATATAATGGAAAAATATTTTATTATTAACTATTATTAAAATTTCCCAAAGGAGTATTATTTTTGGCTTCTGTCTAAGTTACGTTAAGACTATTGTACAAAGATTTTAATAAAATTATAGTTAAATGGGCAATTTGGTTAGTGTCGGTTAAGGGAAAAATAAAAATTAACGACTCATCTCAATAAATAATTGAAGTAATTCCACAAATTTCAATAAAAAAAGTGAGAAAAATTATATCTATAATAATTAATATTAAATACGATGATTTAGATATGACAAAACAAAGGGAACATTTGACGCGCTTTGCTTTGTCATTTATTATGGATATTGCGAAGGATTGGAATAAATTGCCCGCGTCGGTGTTTTCATTAAATTATCGTAAAGGTCTTCAAAACAAGACCGAATACATTTTGACTAAGTTAGTGCATTTTAGCACAAACTTGATTGAATTACGTTGTTTCATTTCAAAGTCCCTGTATTCACTTTTCGTCTTCAGAAGACGATCAGACCAGCTCTTGGATACCATTATGTTGTATTGTCATCCGATTACAATATTTCATTTCTATCAGACAACGGAAAGTGGGTGAAATATAAATAAAAGTTTATAATAACCATATTATACGAGGAAAAGTTCAGTACACACCTCGAAGAGCAACCGGCGGTCCTTGTCTTCCGGCTTGAGATCGAAGGTGAGCGTCTCGTTCCACACAGGGTTGAGCGAGTTGCGGATGGTCTTCGTTTTCTTCTTCACCGTCTCCGACTCCGGGATGAGCTTGAGCTTCACGTAAGGATCGGAGAGGCCGTTCGGATCCATCGGGATCAGATTGCGGCCTTGCCTCACTTTAAGACACATGATGACAGATTACATTTTACTTTTATGATTTTTTATAGGATCTTTACCAGGAAAATCTAAGATTAAAAGCGGTATAGCAAACGTTCGTTTTTCACTATATGTAGTTTTATACATAAGTCTTAAAGTGGTTTAGGAGTCAATGTCAATGGTTTATCTCAGTATTTACATTTTAAATACCACGTTTAAAATAACTGCACTGTAAATATTTCAAAAAATATTATTATACAATAGGATATGTAGAAATAAACTCGGAATAATTTTTACTTCAGTCTCTCTTGTACCGACAATGCAAAAATTTCAAACGAGAATTTTAGATTCAATTCCCAACCCAATTGAAGTGAGAATAAAATTTAATTGTCCACTCTCCCAAATCTTTTGGCTTACCAAGTTTAAACGAACAATACGGAGAGCTGTGAAAGTATGATATAAACTTCAGAAACTAAGTTATTCTATTTGAATCTCTTGGCAATAATATCTATTTCATATTTAAATTTTACTTTGTTCACAAAGTTACAGCGGAAAGTGGTTTTGATAAGATATGAAAATCGTTTATTTCTTCTCTGTCCTCTGAATACTTAATAGATACGAATAAAACAATACTAGTAGTTATATTACATACATTTACTTCTTAATTGATACACGAACTTATAAAAATATAGATTCTGGAAGCCGAAATTCCTTTCGAATTCGAATTCTTAAATCTCGAGTTTGCCACTTAAACCTTTACAGGAATATTTACTAATGAAATATGCTCCAGTAACTGACTAAAAGAGAACTGTGCAGTGATTCGTTATAGACAAAGTAGGAAGTGAAAGCTTGCTATTTACCCTCGACAGTGAGCTTGTTCCCGATGCAGGTGATCCCCAGCTCGATGCGCCCGCGCCGCTCCGTATGGTCGCAGCCGCAGAGGTTCGGCACCGATTCCTCGCAGCGTTTGTGCACGTTCATGTCGCATGCTGTTTATGTATCAGAGTTCGAATCCATTAGAATCCTCAGATGAGGCATCGACGTTTGTTTATAGATTTTTTCTGTATTCCAATTTATAAGTATTAACATTATGAACCATACTAATATTAACCTTATCTTTTAAGATACGGTTAGACCTTGGATCTATTTGTATTGCTATTTTTTTTTTCGATTAGATTAATTTTAACGACAGCTTTGATAAAGCTTATAAAGATCCAATGTTGGAATGTCTGGACTACATAAAACCTCTTTAATGGCAATTGTTTCAAAAAATTAAAAACAAATATTGAAGTTATACAAAATTATTCAACCAAATGAAGAAATAAGGAATAATTTAAAGACTATGAGGAAATGCTAGAAATTAAATAAGTTCAACATTCCAGTTAGTAAGTGCGGCTTTAATAGAATTAGTGCAGATCCAACTACGAAGTATTTAACAAAAGAATGGGAACACCTTTTCAATTAAGAAAACTTTACATAAAGCTACCTCCGTTTCAAAGAGCTCTCAGAGCAAATAAGAAATGTCTTAAACTTCGGTATTTGTTTCACCGCGAGCATGTGAAGGAACGCTAAAATCTTTTTCTAAGTTATCGATTTAAAAAAAACTGACTTTTATACAAGCATTATATTTCTACAACAGTTTACCGATATTAAAAATATTAATTAAATTTGAAACACTTGTTGCATAATCAGAAATATTTTACGAAGTTTTAAATTATTGCATAGTGCATACTACGATGATATCATTTAAACGACAAAGAAATACTCATTTCTTTTCAAGTCACCACCCATATTACGACGATTTTTACCATAATTTTATTATCACTTTTAAACCAGGAAGATATTTTATTACCGTTTGCCTCCTACTCGCTCGCGGTGAAACTAGTCGCCAATAATAATTCCGAAGATGGAACTCATTTAGATTAAAACTAATTTCGACGAGGGCTGAAAGAGTTTTATAAAAAAAGAAATTAGACTTACCTGTAAATGCGCAAGAAAATAAAACAGTCATTTAAGCCAACGAAGACAGAAAGCAAGGTGATTAAAAAGTTAAATGTTTGATGCTTGTTAATGAAATGATGTCTTTGCGTATTTTTAAAAATGAATTGAGATTAGATATGATAATCTAAACAAATTATTTAATACTAAGAATAACATGTATAAAAGACCAAATAAATACCACACATAACTGAAATGTATTGACATATTGCATAATATATGCATGCATGATAAATAGAGATCAAATATGTTTAAAGCTAGCATCAGATCACTGATATTAAAGGTCATTAAAAAAACAGACGGAATCACATTTCAGTATTAGCAAAATATGAATGGTACAGCACGTTAATAATGTTCAAAAGTAAACTATGTATATCTGAAACACAAGAAACACGAGCAAAGCAACCGCAGACATAAATAGTCAATAGAGTTGGTAAACTTTGCAGTAGTCGCAGTAAGACCGAGGTTACATTTCAAAGCGAATTAATCCTTTTAGTGAGAAGTTAGTTATAGAAACTTTATCGTGACTCGTGATAAGTCAATATTCAAGTCTTTGAAGTGGGATTAGCACTAAATAAGAGTTAAGAAAGAAAATGCGGATAAGGTTTAATTATAAGACAATTTACAAAGTAGTTAATTACGAGTATGTCAATGTACATTTAATGCCAGCTTTAATCCTTTACATATATAAAACTGTAGTAAGACAGAAATCCAGTAAAAATAATATTACTTTATTGCTCATAATATATAACACTTGTAACAAAGTATCAGAGAAAAAGTTGGGAGTCAGTAATGGGGCCTCAAGCGAATACATTGGATTCATTCAGTCACTAAAATTGGTGCATTGAAGCGATTTTGCAATCTATCTCACTTCCCCCATTACACAGCCAATTTAACTGGCTGGAAAGCGTTTACGAAAGTGGTTTTCGATTCGTCACGTCGTCTCCTTTGTGAAATTGTCAGAAAAATTAGCTCACTGAACAGTTTAGAGTGGAGAAAGATTATCTAGTATTCCACTTCATCAGATCGTAATGCAATAATAAAAAAAAGTTTAATGTGTCGTCGAAACCTTGGAATATTTACATTAACTTTAAAAAATATGAGATTATCTTAATGTTCTATGGACAGGAGCTAATCCAAGCTAAGTCACAATAATCACAACTAAAATAATAATCCATTGTAAGTAATTCATCTACTATGGATTTGAAATATTAATAATAATATTAAGGAATACGAGAAAGGTCAATATAATGATGGCTATAATGGTAAATTATCAAAATGTGAAAATTACCGAATTATTAAAGGCAATGAATAAAAAAACCTAAAAATTCTACTAAAATAATAATGAATCAGTCATGTTATTTGAATTATATTATAGCACAAATTCTCGATGAACTATCAATAGTTAATACCCCCAGAATACATAATTAGATGTAAATAAACAAAAGTTCTACTGACCCATGCATTATGTAAATGAACTGAATCTAGACACAATGCGACTAAAACAACCAACTTTACTAATTAAACTACAATGGAGAAAGACGTGAACATTTCTACGAGAGAACTTTCCAACGAGCTAGAAGCGAACACAAAAGACGTGTAAAATGCAAATCAAACAAGATCTACACGAGCGTAATTGAACAAGGAATCTACAGCTCAAACACAAAATAGGATCTAATTGGATTTGCTCGGCAAAACGCTAACTCCGCCGATCGTTCCCGTGAAAGATTAATTCAATTTATTACAGGCTTTGGCGGGACGGACCATCGTTTGGAATATCTTTAACTTTTTCAATTGGTGCAAGGATTTGTGGAACTTCTAATTCGATAGTCATAGTTCGAATAGAAATCCTTATTGACATTCTTGCTGTTTTTGCTTGCGATGCTCTATCTTTTAAAGATTACGGTTGCAATATCTATACTGTACCTATGCAACTTCTAGAGGACGATATCCAGTGATTTGATAAAATACTTGTGAATTCCATCCATCGTTCTCTACGGGGTACGTCAAGGCTGCAGTTTCCCTCGGTAACTCATTCCTTAAATTAAACATTATACCTCCACATTTATATCCCTGATGGGCGAGCCCGACCATCGTACCACAGTGGTCACAAAACGTTGGAGCCAGAAATGTCCATTGGTTCCATTTGTGTGGGTTGTACTCGGCCTTTGTGAGAATAAATTACTAACTTTAACACGAACGTAAGTAATAGATTCTACAAAAAATAGACCTTTAAGCTAAGTTAAAACAGATGAAACTATCACATTGCACAACGTTCATGATAGTTTTAAATTGATAAATATCTTGCAAAGTATCTTCAATTAATGTTCATCTAAAATCTATCTTAAACGTTGAGCTTATAGAACAACATTTGAAAGAAAACATAGCACAAAATGAAGTGAGAGAGAAAATCAAAAACATTAGCATAAAAGCACCGCCACCGAGATTGAAAGCTGAAAGAGTGTCTAAAGAAAGCGTTAGTCCAAGCGTAGTTGGGGCGATCTAGTCTCCTGTTCTTGATACCTTGACACTTGAGCCCCTGATGGATGAGCCCGTAGAGGAGCGAGCCGCAGTGGTCGCAGAATGTCGGCGACGAGTACGTATGGATTTTGAACTGATGTTTGGTGCGCGTGTCCTGTAGATCATTGTTGGCAGATTGAGGGCGACATCAAACGTTTTAACTAGTTGAGGAGTAAAAAATACATTCCAAATACTTGGTGTTATAACTCATCAATTGATTGGGTTGGATGCCCTTGTAAAACCTTTACCTTATTTCCAAATAAAATCCCCGAATGAAGTTTCATAAGTGCAGCATTTCTTATATAAATTAAAAATAATTTATTTCATTATAACAAAATTATCTTTCAGCCTTTTTTAATCATATATTTAACAATAATAATAACAACTAACATTATAATTAACTTTTTGACATTATTTTGTTTTCTTCTATCCTGCCTTACTTTAATGTTCTATGCCGTATCCATGACTATAAAATCGAAATAGTGTACGATTATATAAATCATGGGATGTAATAAAGAAAGTACAAATAATGTTGCTCGGCAACTGATCTGCGATATTTCAATTATCATGGTTAGATAGAATATTAAGAGCAGCCGTTAGTACAGGAAAATCTATATAAAAAAATATATAATTATCAGATAATCCATGAGGGAGGGCGGTATATCTGTCATGGGTAAAATATTTAATCTGAATTAAATTTTAACAAATAAATTATGTGGAGAATTCAAAAAGTATTTTCTATCTTCATTGCCGTAACGGTAGCTTAAAAAATTACAACTACCATTTAATATTATAATGTAGTATTTTTATATATGTCCTAAAGTTTAGCATTTCATACCATGTTTGCACATCTACCTACTCTGTATGGATAACAAAGCCTTATAAAAAAATTGCAATTTCTTCTTGTGTAACATTTTTTACTAGTATTGTTTTAAATTATAAAGATTTTATCCTCTTTTATTTGTAATTTTTAATATTTCGTGCTGTCATCAATCAGTTCTAAACGGGCAGATGTGAATCGTCTTAGACGGATTTTACTCAATTCGAAGACAAATTTTGTGAGAGCGTTATTTACGATTGGATCTGTAGTGAAGTTAAAGTAATTACTTGAGTTTAAGTAACTTAAGCAACTTATTCGTAGAGTATTCTAAATTTGACAGTTCTCATTTCAGTCAAGTTCTTAGCTATAAATTAAAAATTTTGCTTACGTAAGTTATTTCTTCAACGCAAATAATTACTGTGTGTAAAACTTTGTTTTCGCCTCGTTCTTGTTACATATTTTTATTGTCTCAGATAAAATTACCGAGTTTGCTAAGTAACGAAAATATGTTTTGGAAGTTTCTGGATATTTCCCTAGTAATATCTTTATAAAAGTTATATAATACTTAACTTAAGTTTTATAACTTAATATTAACTTTCTTAATTTTTTTGATTATTATTTGGGTCAAAAGGTGGTTACAAAAATAACGACTACTTCATTCGTTCATACGTCACACGGTGACGTCACAGTGGAACGGAATCATGCTATCGAAGTTTTCTGGAATGCTTATATTATATATATACAAGTTCCTAATTTGAACAGTCGGAGCGCGGCCGCTCCTTAGATATGATCATCTAGCGTGTTGAAAGATATTGTTTTGCTAAACATAAATGTTATAAATCTTGTGTATAATCCTCGTACCACACAGGATTTTACATTAGAATCTTAAACGTAACGATACAATATTTCTCTCCGCACTGGGTTTAAAGAAATACTCGCTCCTTAAAATATAATAATTGTTGTGTCCCTAAGTAAACAATCTAGTTTTTTATATTTAATGACTTTATTTTTCGAGAATAAACACGCAAATATTTTTACTGTTGTTGATTTTATCATACGTAAATACATCGCTAATTCAACATTATGTAGAATTATTTACAGCTACAACCCTAGCTAGCCCACAATAGGGTTGTCGCACCACCACGTTTTCCGGTGCTGATTATCTGAGAACCCAAAGGTACATTGCTTACGGCTACTTTTAGTAGCGTGAAAGTAGTGATACACTCGCAAAACTGTGGAGGTACAGTCGCGCGATCAACACCAGTGCCCATATAATCGTGATTGTGTCGCGACTGTCCGCGTCAAAGCCACAAGCGCTACAACCATTTCATCTTTCATCCGTTGGTGCTGGCAACGATCGCGCGTTAGTTGCGATACTCTATCGCTACTATCGCACATTGCAAATACAAAAGTAGCAGTTGCACGTTCGCAATACGCTATCGCTATAAAAAGTAATTGTGGGCGAGCTTCCTATTGCTTCATATTTGTTACACTACTATAACAGCATCCGCAATAACAAAATAATACAAATTACTTTACCAACAAAACTATTGGTTTGTGCAAACAACTTTTCGC